>RCUC01148240.1:0-14775 GCA_003697995.1 Taxidea taxus jeffersonii
TCATGGTCATGGTCACACCCGCACCTCCAGCTGCTGGAGCCGCTCCTGCTCCTCCTTGGCCAGCTCCTCTTCTGACTTCATCCGGTTAGAGGGCTGGGCCTTCATTTCAAAGCCTAGCTCGCGAACCATCATGTCATATGCATCAGGCTATGGCAGAAAGAAGAAACTTTGAACTTCTGGTTGTTTTTTATTTTTAACAATTTGCACAGGCAGCTTCTTGCATATCTGGTAATGTGCGGGACACCACGATGGAGGGAGCCAGACAGTACTTGAAAGAAAACTGTTTCCATCAGTCTACAGAACGCTTTAAGGTCAGAGAGGATTTTCCACTCCTGGACAATTCTTCTCAAAACCTACCTGCTTTGGGGCACCTGGGTGGCTCAGTGGGTTAAAGCCTCTGCCTTCAGCTCAGGTCATGATCCCAGGGTCCTGGGATTGAGCCCCACATCAGGCTCTCAGCTCAGCAGGGAGCCTAGCCTACTCCCCCCTCCCCTCTGCCGGCCTCTCTGCCTACTTGTGATCTCTGTCTGTCAAATAAATAAAATCTTTAAAAACAAAAAACAATACCTGATTTAACAAAACTAAACATTGCTCATTAGGCATGAAGCCCACAAAACGGGCTGGGGTAAACGTGGCAGCAACAGTGTCAGTGGCCCACAAAGGTGGACGGCTGGCCACATGACATGGCCATGTGATGAAATCCCACATACTTCCTAAAAGCTAGACATGTAGCTGAATGCCACTTTTCAACAATTTAGACTAAACTGGTAGGAGACGCCCACTGTCCGGAGGGAAAACTCAGTAACTATATGTATGGCCGTGTGGACATATAACTGGAAAAGTCAAACACCATCTGAAGAAGGCCTCTCCTTGAAGGACTGCTCCTACCAGGAACATTTTCTTTAGTTTAGTTATCTAGGCGTAAATGCTGAAGCCTCTTTCTGCCCAGCTCTACACGGACACCACACGGTTCCGGAAACTCCACGAATGCTCACTGGAAGACACAGGAACTAAGAAAAGAAGGGTGGCTATCCACATCAAGGAACAGGCCTAAAGGGAAGCCGGTCTCCACCTTCCCCCTAGAGAAAAGTCCAGTCAGCTTGATACCCACCTTGGGTCGCTCCTTCTTATCCCTGTTCTCAGACTTGGGAGTTCTGTGTGTCAGGAGAGTCTGGATTTCTTTCCAGTCTTGGTCCAGCTTCTCCGTGAGCTCCAGGGCACCTTCCCGTTGCACCTGTCTCTCCCTCTGTGGAGAGAGTACAGATGTGAGGTGTGCTGCTGGTGTGGGGTCGTGAGCAAGAAGCCTCGCTTGCCAGTCTATGTGTAAAGTAGCAGCAGAACAGAGAGCCCGAGAGAGGAGGATCTCAGAAGAGCGGAGCTACAGAATCTTATCACACAGAGCTGAGTCCCTGCTATCAAGTGGCCATCTCGATGCTCTGAGCAGTTTGCTGCTGATCAAAGACAGCCATACACGTCAACATATAAAACCAATCCACCAAAGACACCCCCAACCCCAAAACACAACAGATCGTGAGAAGTACATGCAAGATAAAATTTAAAATAGTCCTATCCAAAACAAATGCTTCTATTAAGGTCATAGAAGATGTTAAATACAGCCTAGACACACATAAGGAAAAGCAACCCCGGAGCTTTTTCAGGGAGGATCCCTGGGCCAGAGTGCTGGGAGCACTAATGCACCTTCTCCTGCTTGGACTTGGCAATGAGCTCTTCAATGAGTTCTCTGCGTGACCTCGGCTTCTCCCCCTCCTCTCCTTGCTGCTGCGGGGTCTTCTTATGAAGGAGCCCGCCACCACCTCCGAAATGGGCAGCGGTCAGCTCAGCTGGGGACCAAGAGCAGAAAACGTGTCTGTAAAGCCGGTGCTGGTGCCCAAACCAGTTCCTGCACTGGTCTGCCAATGTCTACCCATGGGCAGACCTGAGAACCAATTCCACCTGCAAAGACCAATTCTCCCGCAATGTGGCTGCATGAGACCCTAGGCACAGGGGCACTTAAGAAATCCCTAGGACACAAGGGTCCGAGTGGCTCAGTTGTTAAGAATCTGCTTTCAATCTGGGTCATGATCCCTGGGTCCTGAGATCAAGTCCTACATCGGGCTCCCTGTCCCGTGGAGAGCCTGCTTCCCCCTCTGCCTCTCTGTCTCTCATGAATAAAAAAAAAAACAAAAAAAAAAAAAAAAAAAAAACTTAAAAAAAAAAAAAAAAAGAGACAAGAAATCTGCAGGATGAACCACCTGGAGAAAACTCAGAGCCATCAAATAGCCTGACTGTGACCCAATGCCTGGAAACACCAAAGATCTACTTGCTCACTGTGTTCAAATCTCGCAATCAGCAAGCACAGTAAAACAAGCTGGACTCTGAGTCTCAGGATGGAGTGCCCAGGATCAGGCCGCGTGAGAACCTACATCCTTCATGCCTGCTCGGGCAGGGCTCAGAGCCTGAGCCTAAGGTCAGGAAGCTGGGGCCGCAGCCATAGCCATGACGCTTAGTCAGCCCTGTTATGTGGCAGAAGAGAGAAAACGCTGTGGGAATCATCAAGTCAGGAATGGACAAAAACCTTAAAAAACCCAGCATCTCAGATGAGAAAACAGAGGCTAACGTGGGGAGGCATTTCCCCCAAATCTGCCAAGAACAGAAAGAGAACATTAGGGCCAGTTTCCCAGAGTGGGGCCCACAGCCCTGCCCCGCTCCCAGTCACACCTGTGCAGGTTACATGTGTGCAGGAAGGAAAGACCAGTTTACAGAACCACTGCCTCTGGGCAGGCTCTCGAGGCCGCCTCACAGTGAGTCACCACGGCCGGGGTGCTCCACTCCCACCAGCTCTCAGCTCCCCCTACTCCACCCCCAGAGCAGCCCTGGGGCTCAAACGTCTGGGCTGTCCCTTCCCAGCTACTCAAGGAAATGACCTGAGCAACTCAACTGCCTTTGTCCCAAATCAACTTTTCTCGTTTTACTGTGTTTCTCTCCTACCTAGGTGCTCCTGACCACCCTTCCCCACCATGGCTCCTGGAACCCTTGCCTTCAGTCCTCATTCTCCCCCGCTCTTCCATCACTCCCCTTGGCTTCCCGCCACCTCCCTAGGGTGTACTCACAAGCTCCTGCCAGCAGCTCGGCCCCCTTCCCACTCCCTTCTGGAAAGGCTCTTGCCACATGGCTTGCCCCTGAGCTCCAGGACTCAGCAGCAGCCTGCTCTTTTCCTCCCACCCCTAAGGCTGCAGCTTCTATGAGGCCTTCCCTAGATGTTGGATGGCATTTCAGGCTGCCCGAAGCTGGCATGTGTCACAGTGTAGCCCATCTCGGTGACTGGCAGTCCCACATCATTAGTTGCTCCAGCTGAAACCCTGGGAAGCCTCTGATCCCTTGCACACCTCCATCACAATGAGGTAAGAGCTACCCGACAGGGTCGACCTTTCTGATGAACCTCTCCTACTCTAGGGGAGGATACCGCATCACACAGCTGGACAAAATACGTGTTTCCTATTGATTCGTTTGTAAAGTTATAGTAAATACACACACATTCAAAAGTAAGAGCTTTTCTAAGTTACTTGGGTTTTGAAGAGCTCATAACCAGAATCAAATGATGCCAGAGAATATCTACAGAACAGTTGAGCTCTCAAGATCCAACAATGGGAACACGTGAAGTCCGACCCCCGACCCAGTCACCCGGAAATCACAGCCTCTCGTGCTGATAAGCCCGAGGCTGGTTGCCCTGTGAAGACGAGCTTGTCAACACGAAGGTACCAAGCGCCTACCTTCATCACAGTGAGGTAGGACCGCCCAAGTACCACATTTAACAGGTAAACACGCACAAAAAAACTCAAACAATGAGCCATACAGAGAAAAAGGCACAGAGAACAGAACTAGCAGACTGTCCCCTTGCTCCCAGCCAGTACCAGACAGTGTTCCACGTTCCTCAGTGTCGCTGTCACTATCGATAATGTCATTATGCTTCTCGATGTCTGCCAAAGACTGGCCGTAATGAGTTAATTCTTCATCTTCGTTTAGGTTGTAGATGCTTTTTTTCTCATGTTGCCGCTGACGGGAGAAGAAAAAAATCAGTTTCCTAAAATTTCCACATCCGTTTAACAGCAAAACCCTGTTATTTTCCCACTGTTTCTATAATGTGAGAACATAGCCCAAGCACAACAGACTTTCTGGGTCATTTCAGCAACGCTCCTGAGATAAACAGAGCCCACAGAAGGTAAACCATTCAGGGGCCAGCCTGAGCCACGGCTAAATCCTGCCAGTGTTCCACCACTGACCAGATCTCCACCCGACCAAGCCAGGGGCTGCACGTCAGTCTAGAACTCAGGACACATCACCACCATGCCCTTGGGTCACAACACTTTTCCACCTGGCTGGTGGCAGACAAGGAGCAGCACGCACACTGTACCTCGTGGGGGCGTGCCCACGTGAGTGTAAGTGAACGAAGGGGCAACCGCCTGCTTGTGCTGGACTTCCGTGAGCAACGGCGGTGTCAGACCCCCTCCCATTGTCCTGCACACCTGCTGCTCCAGAGCAAACCTCTTCATCATCTTCTCCTCCGGGCTCATGGTGCTACTGTACTCCCCGAAGCGCTTATCTGTGAAGACGTTGGACTTGTCCCTTTCCTTATACTCCTTCAGTAACGTCTGGGTGCGCTAGAAAAGAGATCACAGAAAAATCTTGCACGGGTCCTGGCAACTTTGAGCTCCGATGGCTTGGTGATCTTGGTCCCTACAGAGGAACTACTCCCACAGGGGGACACACGGTGGCTCCAGTGAACTGTAAGATGCCACTGACACCAACAGTCAAAGAAAGAGCTAATCTACTGGCTGGAAAGATGGGGCTCAGCTACTGAGGAAGCGGGGTTGCCCCCGTACAATGAAGGCAGAGAGGACTGTGTCTGGAGCTTAGGGGGCTCTTCAGGGCATGCCTCGGGACTTCCATGCCCAGAACAAGAGGTGAAAGAAAAACAGCAGCAACTTCAGGAAAGCCAAACGATGAGCACGGAGAAGTTGCTCCGCCGGGTATAGAGGCCAGAGGAGCTGAAGTTCTAGCTGAGAGGAAGGGAAACAAACAAGGAGGTAGAAAGGACACTGTACATGTCAACTACAACGTCCTGACCAATTAGACATGGAGACTGTAGTAAGATCGCCTATTTTCTCTTTGTCACATGGATGTCTTCGTTTGTATACAGTCAGTCCTTGCTCCTCTGGGATTCCAGGTCTGCAAATCTGCCTACTTGCTAAAGGTTACTGTGACCCCAAACCACTACCCACAGCACTTTCATGGTCATTCATTCATGTGAGGCCTAGGAGATAGTCATGAGTGTGACAGCTCGGACTCTGGGGGCGGGGACCTAGCCTCTCTGACCCCAGAGGGCTCACCTTCCTGCTGGCTGTTGCTACAGGATCACAAGAATTTACACAAGATGGCTCAGGACAGAGCCGTGCACAGGTACTGCTGTGTGTTACACACTCAAGTCTGGGTTTGGAGCTCGGCACCCCCACTCCTGACCTGAAGAAAATCCTGGAACGGCTCTCCATCTCCCATTTTCTCATGTGTAAATGGGGATAATACCAGTACTCCCCTCATAAGGCCGACTGTGTGCTTCTTGGTACAACACCTGTGCCATTGGGAGGGATGACAGACACACCAACTCGGCTTATCTCACTGCTGGTGTGAGAATGGAGAGTGAGGCCCAGCCACCCCAGGACAGCTCTGGAACCTGTACCTGCAGTCTTGCTGTGCACACAGCTGCCGCCCAGCGCCACCACTGACTGGAGCAGAAGACATATGGGGCGGTGCATTTGATTCTGAGGGACGGTCACCATAGAGAAGACCAGGCCCACCTTGCCAATTGTGTGCTCTGATGCACACAGCATGCTCCAACTGCCTAGATGACCCAAGTCCCCTCAGCACAGCTGAGTTCTCCCACCCCATGCTGTGCCACACACTCCGTGACAGGGGACAATGTGCCTTCGTCTCCACCTCTAGCATTTTGCTCACCCTTTTGATCTTGAGTGTGATTCCCTCTATGAAGGAGTTTCTGAGCTTCCTATCCTACCTTTTGACTTGAGCCCCCAAAGCACAAGGGATCAGAGGAGGCACCAACACCTGCCTCCAGGCCATTCACTGCAGCCTTTGCACAGGGCACAGAGGTGACTCCGTCCGGTACTACGGGCATGAGCAAGTTGCCCTGTTTGGGCCGTAGGACTTGGGAAAGTAGCAGACATGGTGACTAGTGCTGGCCCCTGGGGGACATGGGGGGGGCAAGACAGGACTTTTTGGACAAACCGAGTTGCAAGAGGCAAAGCAAGCACAACAGGTTCCCAGATCATGAAGGAGTCTGAGGACAAGCTGAGAAATTTAAGAATAAAAACTAGTGTTTAGACATCACCCAGTATGTACTCAATGCGCCGTTAGGGAATTATCCGAACTCTAGAACTGAGAAAACACGCTTAGCCACGCGGCCAGGTCCCTGGTGGCTGCCCTGGGGTGTGCCCTCGGGGCCTCATTAGCCCCCCATAAAAGTCATCTTGTCCGCTCCTTGCAGTACGGACGACAGCCGATTCAGTTAGAAGATCTGAACAGCGCCCTGATGGCAGAACAGGGATGACGGGCCCAGGAAGGCTGGGGTCCCGTCTTCACTGACCTCCATCTCCCAGCAGCTAGGAGGGAGGGAGCTTTTAGCTTCACATTCAAACCCAGGGCAAGCCCCGCCCTTCGCTGAGACCCTGGGAAACGCGCAGGTCCTTTCCGTGCCCCAACCCCCCCCCCCCCCCCCCCCCCCCCGCACCCTGATGTTTTCCATAGGATACTATGTGTCTTCCCCGAGGCAACAACTAACACTGTTACACCGAGGGCCACGTCTCGGAGGCCGCACACGGGGTGCCGTCTGAAAGGAACCCGAAAGGCGCAGGATACTCGGGGTCTGAAAACACGGAACGTGGCGTTTCGGTCCCCACGCGCGGGGCACGATGCTGCGCTCAGAAAGAGAGACGCCCCCGTCCCCCCACATCCGTGACCTCCCTCCCCTGCGAAGGCAAGGATGCGCGGCCGCCGGACCAGAAGCTTCACGCCCCCGCGGGGACGGCTGCAGGAAGCGCGCGGGGCCCGGAGGCCGGGAGCACACGCGCGCCGCGTGCCCACCGAGCGCCGCTTCCAAGGCCGGCTCCCTACAGCTCGCGCGGGGGAGACCGGGGACTCGCGCTCCGCTCGCGGGGCGCACGGCCCCGGCCGGGCACGCGCCCCCGCCCCCGGCAGGTCCCCGCGGCGCCGTCCCCGACCCTCACCTTCTGCACGGCCCGCGCGCGCGCCACCCCGGGCTGCCCCACGGCGTGGCGCGCCTTCCTGCCCAACACCGGGAACTTCTGTCGGTTCACCTTCACCTCGAACGGGTTGGGGTTGGGCCTCGCTCGGCCGCCCTGCGCCCCTGCCGGCACCCCGGTTCCCCTCCTGCGCGCCGCCTGCCTGGCCTTGCCCATGACGCCCCCGCCAGCCCGCAGCCACACTCTGCCGGCAGCTGGGCGTACCGCCGCCGGAAATGCGTGCGGCCCCGGGGCACCGCCCCGTCCTCGTCGCGCGATAGCCAAAGAGCCGCCATGAGTACACGCAGCCCGCAGGCCAGCCTACGCGTCTGCAGGCGAGCGACTACAACTCCCAGCAGGCCACGCTGCCCCGACGCACCGCCCCCTCCCTGCGCGCGGCCTTCTGGGAGCGGATGTGCCCCGTGCAGCGCCTCGCTGCGCCGCACCCGCCTCAGGGGGCGGCGGCGAGGGCAGCGCTCGGTTCCCTCTTCTAGGAAGCCGTTGGAAGGAGCCGGCCGCGGTGCGGGTAGGCGGCGGCGGCGGCGGCATTAGCAGCCGCCGCCGCCGGGGCGCGGCGCAGCCGCGGCCGGGGAGCCCTCCCTGAGGTGGGGCTCGGCGGAGACTCCGGGCGGCCCGGGAGCCGGGCTCCGAGGAGCGAGTTGCCCGTGCTAGGCGCGAGCGATGCGGACGAGAGCCCGGGCCCCGGCGCGGCGGCGGTGAGCGCGGAGTTCCCCGGCGACCGCGCTGCCGGCTCCCCTCGTCTCAGCGACGCCCCCGCCGAGGGCCCGGGCCCCGAGGACCGGGGCTCCCCTGGCCGGCGCCGGCAGCGGCCGAGGCGGCGGCGGCGTCGTCGTCGTCGTCGTCGTCGTCGCAGACGGTCCCGGAGGCGGCGCGGCGGGTGGTGGTCGTGGCCTTGGCCGTGGCGGCGGCGACAGCGGCGGCGGCAGGAGCCACAACTGGAGGGCCGGCGGCGGCGGCGGGGCAGCTCCCCCGGACCCCGCGCGGGGTCGCCGGGGCAGGTGGCGTCCTGCGAGGAATGTGCGGAGGTGGCGGCGCCCTCTCCTTCGCCGTCTCCTCCTCGCGCCGGCGGATCCCGGCGGCGGCGGCGGCGGCGGCGCCTGCGGGCTGTGGAACTTGAGAATCTCGTGGCCAACACGCTACTGCTGAAAGCGCGCCAAGGTGGGTGCACGGCGGGCGCCCGACTCCCAGCCCACCCGGACCCTCCGAGGAGCCCGGATATCCGCGGAGTCCTGCCCCACGGCCGCCTGGCCTCGATCTCAGGACCCGCGGGTCGGCGAGGCGTCCGCTGCCCTGCACCCTCTCAGCACCTCGGGACCCCAGGTATAGGTGGTCTGCGCCCAGCACTCGTTATCCGAGTCTGCTGCGTGGACCCGCCGTCCCGCGCACGGTGCAGTGCGTCAGCGCCCGGCGAACAGGGTCCTACTACGAGGACGGGGAGGCGGGAGCGCCGGCGAAGCCGGCAGGAAACGACCGTGCCTTCGTGGTTTGCGCTGCCCTGGGCAAGAGCCGTCCTGTAGTGTCTGCGGACCGGTATTTGGGCGCAGCGTCCTGATTTTAGGTCTGGTCTGCGGCTTTGTGGTGAGTGGAGTGGAAACAGGTCAGGAGGAATTCGGAAAGGCGGCGGTTGGCTCAGCCCTTACGCTCGGAGGTCGCTGGTAGCGTCCTATGTCTCCCACGAGGCTGGAGAGCTGGCGATGAGGCTGGAGAGCCGGCGACCAGCTGCCCACCTGCGGTTCTTCAGCCCCGGGCCTGATGCCGGCGATGGAGCAGGTGCTGCGTCCTTGTGCTGCGACCGCGATCCATGCCCTCCCGAGGGCCACAGTGGCCAGAACTCCGAATGGAAGACCACGGGTGGTGTGGGGGGCGCGTTTATGCGCAACGTCCCAGGGCCTGGAAGGGGTGCTTCTGGTGAGTCAGGGTGCTGTTGGCAAGCGCTAGTGAATTCCTCTTGTGATTGGAATAGCGAGTAACGTTTTGTGGAAGAAGTTAACCTGGAAGACAGCTCTTTTCAGATCTTTGGGGTTTGTTTCCTTTTGAATCCACCCCCCCTTCCCATCTGTGTCCTAGGTGTCTTTCACGAGGAAAGGTGGGATCCCAAAGTGCCTGGTTCCTCAACTCACTGGAGCCCTCGGGTCAGAAACATTTGAAAAGAATTTTTGAAGTAACAGTGACTGGTGCTGAGAATTAGGTGCTCAAGTGAGGATTGAAATGGAAAAATCCAGATTTAAGAAGTAGTAAATTTTTATTTTCTAAAGTGGCTCTTCTGTTAAGAGTTGAGAATAGAGGGGCACCTGGGTGGCTCAGTGGGTTAAAGCTTCTCCCTTCAGCTCAGGTCATGATCTCAGGGTCCTGGGATTGAGTCTCACATCCGGCTCTCTGCTCAGTGGGGAGCCTGCTTCCCCCTCTTTCTGCCTACTTGTGATATCTCTGTCAAATAAAATCTTAAAAAAACAAAGTTGAGAATAGAGATCTCCTCTTGAATTATTTTAAATAGAAGACTGAAGATGGGTGGGAAGAGAACAGGGTCTTACTTTTCTGTTAAGGTGGTGGGGCAACCTCAGCAGTAGGTTTCAGTGGAGCATGTGATTGTGTCTAGTGTTTCTCACTTTGAACTCCAGGTTGGTCACAGAGATGGATCGTCCTTTGTGGAAATCGGGTCTGACCCAACCTCAGCCTGTTTTCTTTCCACTGTCTCATCCTCTCTGGTTGTAATGTACGAAAACAGCCTATCAAGCAGATTTCTGTACAACGCTGTAGAGATTAGATGAGGAGGTAAAATGTGAGTGCTAAATACATAAAACCAGGGGCGCCTGGCTGGCTCAGTCAGAAGAGCATGCTACTCTTGGTCTCCGGGCTGTGAGTTCGAGCCCCATGTGAGATATAGAGATTACTTAAAGAAATATATAGAACCAGTATTTCCTGTCATAAAGCCTAAGACTGCAGTGATCCATCCTTCCTTTCTTCCTTCCGTCCTTTCTTTTTTATTTATTTTTTAAAAAGACTTTGTTTATTTGTTTGATGGACAGAGATCACAGGCAGGCAGAGAGACAGGAGGAAGCAGATTCCCCCCACCGAGCAGAGAGCCCGATGTGGGGCTCGATCCCAGGACCCTGAGATCATGACATGAGCAGAAGGCAGAGGCTTACCCCACTGAGCCACGCAGGCGCCCCTCTTTCTTTTTTAAAGATTTTATTTATCCATTTGACAAAGTACAAGCAGGGGCCAGGGAGAGGGAGAAGCAGGCCTCCCGAGGAGCAGAGAACCCGATGGGCTCAATCCCGGGACCCTGGGATCATGACCTAAGCCGAAGGCAGACGCTTAACAGACTGAACCACCCAGGCGCCCCAGCAGTAAAAATTTCTGAAGTTTTAACTTTTGTTCTCTAAAGTATTAACTTCTACTGGTATAATTATGAGGTCTGCCCTTTGTCAGCAGGGAATGTTTACTCCTGTGTTCAGAAAGAGTTGTTACGTCTGAGTGGTTAATGCTTAGAAAAGTTAAATATGAGATATCAGAAAGATGAATATATGGTAAGTGTTGGTTATAACTTAGGGTTGTTCTCCCAAATTAAAACTTTATTTGCTTTAGCAGCTCATGCGTATCCCCTAGGAAGTGTCTTTTTGGACCTCTCTGTTCATGGCTGGTTCCTCTTTTAGTTTCTTTGGCTCATGTATTGGAAAATTAACATTTGAGAGGAGTGTATATAGTACAGCAGTTATATGTTGGCCTTGGGAATCACACTACTGATTTAATATTATGAGTGAGTTCACTTATTCTCTAGATTTATTTCAAATAAAATCACTCTGTTTTTGTTCTCAAACAGTTGGTGTTTAAAACTGTTCCTCCTTTTCAGGAATGTTGGCAGATAATGCTGCATTGAAAAAGTTGTTTATCACTTTGCCATGCACACTTTAGGAAAATAGAAAATGATCCTATTACAGATAAAGCACAAAATCACTTTTTTTTTCAACATTTAGAATTTTTTTTTTTGAAAGATTTTATTTACTTATTTGACAAACAACACAAGTAGGCAGAGAGGCAGGCAGAGAAGAAGAGAGGAGGAAGCAGGCTCGCCCCTGAGCAGAGAGCCCGATGCGGGGCTCAATCCCAGGACCCTGAGATCAAGACCTGAGCTGAAGGCAGAGGCTTTAACCCACTAGGCCACCCAGGCGCCCCTAGAATTTTTTCTTGTGTTACACCTTTGCTAAGTAATTTGTGACCTTTCATTGCTTTAAATGATAACCTTAAATTGTTTCACATCGTACTTCTTTTTTTTTAAAAGATTTATTTATTCATTTATTTGACAGATCGAGATTACAAGTAGGCAGAGAGGCAGAGAGAGAGAGGAGGAAGCAGGCTCCCCGCTGAGCAGAGAGCCCGATTCGGGGCCCAATCCCAGGACCCTAGGATCATGACCCTAGCCGAAGGCAGAGGCTTCAACCCACTGAGCCACCCAGGTGCCCCTCACATTGTACTTCTGAGGAGACTTTCACCCCATTTTGTCTCTCAGAGAAATTGACGGCATGAATGCAGAGGGAAGAATAAGGATATGTACATCAAGTGTGGATTTGGTCTTGCATGTAGTATTCCTTTCAGATTTCAGCTGATGGTATTTTTAGCAGTTGATTGGCATCTCCTGCATAGTTAATACACCTGGTATCATTCATACTGTCTCTTGCTGAGGCCTCCTCCCCCAGGATTTTGGTTGTATGGGGTTTCTAGAAGTAGCTTACAAATCTTTTGATTCCAGAAGTACAGTAGCTAATATTTTTTTCTTTCCTTCATCATACTTCATTTGATCCCACACCCAAGAGCTACTTAATGCATTTTTGTTATTTTAAAAAATGAACACTTTTGCATTCTTTGCACTTGTTCTTGTTTGCTGGCTATTCCAGCCTTCAGTGCATCAGGTCCTCCTTGCTTTCTTCTTATTCGATTCTTTCCACCTTTCTAGAATCTGGTTTACCTTCATCTTTGTAGCTTGGTATGATTCTCCCAGCTTGGAGAGTGTGCACTCTCTGCCCTCAGGGAATTTGAAACTTGGGTTCAGAACATGGGATAGTCAGTGATTATCCAGCTAAATTGTAATCCGTGCATGCATGGGCAAGGCATAGGTTTACTTTGATTTTTTATTCCTTTCAGTGCTGGGTAGCCATATAATCTGTACTTGGTAAACCACTGGAGACTAAGGGGGTGATTTGTTATTTTGCTGAATTCAAGAAAGAGAAGGTGAAATTCATACTAAAAACGAAAGGATTGGCTGCATTTGGAGGGAATAAAGTGTGTTCCAAGTTTGCTGTAGAGCCTAGTGTTTGAAAAGGATGGCTAACATCAGTACCTGTTTTCTCTGTCCAGGCAGCATGCTAAATTCTTTATGGGCAATATCCCAGCCAGTCCTGTCCTTCCTTTTCTAACCTGTAACCTCCTCCTAACCTCCTCTTCTAACCGGACTGACGATAATTCTACTTTGCAGTGTTAAGAGGATTGCATGGGATAATGTGGCACGGTGCTTGGTGCTCAGAAAGTGCTCAGTAAAGGGGAGTAGTTGGGGCTGTAGATTTTGTTGTTACATCCAGTGTCATGATGAAGAGTTGGCACTTGAACATGAAGTTGTGTTAATTGACCTTGAACCTCATTCTTTGTTTCAGTCCATGCTCATTCTAGATTTCCCAAAAACATAGCTTTCCTTTTCCTGAATTCTCACTTGTGGGAGGTCCTTGTACCTCATTTAGCCTTAAGCTTTGTTATTTCTCACGTCCATTCCTGTCTGTCCTCATCTAGTGCACACACACACACCCGCACTCCCTCCCCCAATGCTGTGGTTCTCTATAGCTCTTAAATTCACTGAGGGACAGAATTTCCTCGCTGGTCTATTTCCAGACTTTCTTCTCCTTTGTCATCTCCAGTGCTGTTAGAACACTCTTTCTAAAACACAGATTTGTTCTCTTAATCTTTGGTTTAAAAAGCAGCCCCAGACCTCCATTCCAGGATCCCCACAGGGTCCTCCCTGACCTCAGTGATCAGCTCTGCTCTCCTTGGCCATCTGTGGCTGAATGTATTACACCCCTTCCCACCTTCCCTCCTGGCAAAGTTTTGTTCCTCCTCCATGTTCTAGCTCGAGTGTCTTTCCCAGAACTTCGACACCACTGCAGGAGGCTTGCTCGTGCCCAGGAGGAGCTGTTGCTGCAGTGAGGTGACTTGAGGCAGCTCCGGGTCTCCCTTCTGTGTCACCACATCTAGCACTGTGCTCGCACCCAGTAGATGCTCTACAAATGTGGACCGTGACTGAGGACAAAAGAGCACATCTCCGGAATTCTTTCCATACTGATGATAACCAGAAATTAAGGTTTCAAACTAAGCTGTCTTTTTATTATTTATGTATTTATTTATTTAATTTTTAAAAAGATTTTATTTTATTTATTTGACAGAGATCACAGGTAGACAGAGAGGCAGGCAGGGAGAGGTGGGGAAGCAGGCTCCCTGCCAAGCAGAGAGCCCAATGCGGGGCTTGATCCCAGGACCCTGAGATCATGTTCTGAACCGAAAGCAGAGGCTTAACCCACTGGGCCACCCAGGTGCTCTAAGCTGTCTTTTTAGTGGTCTGGAAATAGGGAACAAAAACTGATATTTTATTCCCTTTGGAATGTCACTAGTGAGTGCTTTTTGTTTTTTTTGAATTTAATATTTCTGTTTTTATTAAATCAGTATTAAAATGTAATTATATCTACAGTGCAACCTCTAGTTCCCCTTTCAGTATTTACATGCTAATCACTAAAAAAAACAGCGGGGTCAACCATAACTAATTATGATGTTAGCAAAAAGCCAAACACATGTGTTTTTTGTTTTTTAGAATGGAAACTATTTGTTTTTACCTAATTGAAAGAGCATTCCTAGCTCAAAGAACACATGGCAATACTATCTTTGTGGCCCCCTTACTCCTCTGTTGCTTTGTCTCACTTCCTGGCAGAGACATTGTGGTTGAGCGTTTGCAGGGTAATCCTAGATCTTTTTTTGTGAGCATTTGTGTGTACTAGATTTGCCAGTTGGACAGGGCTGCTGAACTGGTTGCCTCCCGTACCACCCCACCCCCACCCCCCGCCAACTTCTAGGGGCAGGTGTTCTTACCAGTTTCAGATGAGGGAAACAGAAGTGACTTGCTCCAGGTCACATCAGTAGTAAATGGGAACATCAGGGTTCAGCCCAGGTCTGTCTGGCCCCAAACACATGCTCTAACCAATCATGGTAATGCTGTCTGTTGAAACACTCCTCAGTTTGCTGCTTTTAATGAAAACGGGTTGATCTCTTGTCTTTAGCTTCTGGCATGAAATTAGCTTTCTAGATGTAGGAATGTCACATGGCTGGTTGGACTGCGTGAAAGCATGGTTGATGGACGTTGGGATGTGGCGGGGTAGGTGGGGCCATTGGATTCTCATCTGACAAGGAG
>RCUC01148241.1:0-48115 GCA_003697995.1 Taxidea taxus jeffersonii
TGGAAGTTGTGGTAGTGAAGTGGGCAAGAGGTGGTTGAGAGAGAAAAGTTTTGAGTCCATGGGGCTCCTGGGTGGCTCAGTGGGTTAAAGCGTCTGCCTTCGGGTCGGGTCATGATCCCAGGATCCTAGGATCAAGCCCCACATCGGGCTGTCTTCTTAGCGGGGAGCCTACTTCCTCCTCTCTCTCTGCCTGCCTCTCTACCTACTTGTGATCTCTGTCTGTCAAATAAATAAATAAAATATTTTAAAATAAATAAATAAATAAATAAAATCTTAAAAAAAAAAAAAAAGTGTTGAGTCCAAAACCTTTACGTCAGGAATGAAAATACTGGAAGAAATTCCAGTGCAAATACACAGAATCCCCAGGCACAAGGAATATTTTATAAAAGTGAGGGAAGAGCAATAGAGTAAGTCTAAACGTTCCCTGAGAAAGGCAACTATAACCCAAGTGAGCAGGTAATGCTATGCTTGCCTCCCAGTGTGTATCCCAGGCCTAGAAGCTCTGGGTCCTGGCAGGGTGAGCCCTGGAGTAGCACAATAGCCCAGACTGAGTCAGATTTTCAGGTCCTGGGGCCTGTCTAGTCTTTTGCTTCATTGTGGTGCTGGAGAAGCAGTCAAGATTTACCAAACTTCTGAGAAAGGGCAGAGATAATGCTTAGACCCAACGAACCTGTGATTTGCCAAAGACACAGGCTGAATAGAAATATTGACCCAGAGGCCAAAGCAGTTTCAAAGATATAAGCAAAATATGCTAGTAGGGGACAAGAAAGACCAAATAAAATTCACTAAGTCTGAGAGAAGATCAGTAGGAGACAGGATAATCTAAACAGTAGGCATCCTCTCTACTATCATGCCAGGAGCACTTAAACTAGGGAGTGGGTTTAATTACCTTCCCAGGTAGTACTCAGTACTCTAAGTGATTGGGTTTGAAATCTGAGTTTATCAAGTGCAAATCTTAAACATATGAGTTTAACTTGAATTATCAAGAATCAGTTTTTCAAAAAGAATTAGTTTTTCATCATTGGAATGAGGTAAGCAAAATTCAATCTTAGAAATATAAATAATACTCAATTTCTAGAACAAATTATGAAATCTGTACTTTCTCTAATTGCTAGTGAATGTAGCTTTCTAATACTCCTCGATTATATGCTATAACATTATTCTGAACCCCACCCTTTGGAATCAGATTTCCCAGATATTGTATAGTAGTTAGTTGTCCCTATTACCAGTTAATATAATAACAAAGGATTTTTTTTATTTAAAGACTTTATTTATTTATGTATTTGACAGAGAGAGACACACACACATACACAGTGAGAGAAGGAACACAAGCAGTGGGAGTTAGAAAGGGAGAAAGAGGTTTTCCCCAGAGCAGGAAGTCAAATGGGAGACTTGGATCATGACCTGAGTGAAAGACAGTTGCCCAACCACTGAGCCACCCAGGTAACCCAGGAATTTTTTTTTTTTAATCATGAAGAATCTCACCACCTAAAACAGCTGCTCTTATTTTGCACAACCTTTCAGTAGGTTTATGTATTTTATACAACCACAGTCATATTGTTTACATTTTGCACTCTGCTACTTTAACTTTACATTATTTTAGACATTTTTCATGTTTCTCCATCCTCTTCAAAATTAGAACATTCATCATATTGGTAAATAATAGTTACTTAAATCACTTTCCTAAAATGTTATTAACCAGTTATTAACTGAGATCACTATTAAGTAGCATCTGTTATTTTGTTTATGGATAAATCTGAAATTAAAATATACATGAATATGTGCATTGCTTATGTTAAATTATGAGAATATATTTTCAAGTCAGAAGATTTTATTGTCACTATAGCTGTTACCAAGTTTTACCAAATAAGATTACAATGAAGTACAGGTCATCTGTGCTGAAAGACAGTACTGCTTTAATTCCTCAATTCTGTTTCCCTGCTCCACTTTTCTAGTGTTGCATATTTGGAATCCATTATATGGTAGTTATTAAAATGAACTTGCCAGCATTTAGGCAATAGAAGATATTTACCAGACAATATTGTCCATACAGATACAGACCTTGCTCTGCATAGATTTCTGTCAATTTGATGGCCACCATCATTATTCGCATTATTAGTATCATTATTAGCATCATTAGGAATCTTTGAATTCTGATTTAAACACGGATCTCTAACATAACATAATAAGAAAAAAAAAGTCTAATCCCGGGGTTTTTACAATATTTACAATGTTACAATAATTATGGGATGGTGAGTGTTACAAGTCTCTTGAAACACAATAAATTCTCTAAGTGAGGCACTAAAAAAATAAATAATAAACAGGATCCCTACATACTTTCTAAAAAGCCTTTAATATTGTAGCGTGATATACACCGAGAGACAAAAACTATGTACTTGGCATTGACCGATCCCATCTATAACAATGGAAATGCAATGAAAAGCAGTAGGTGTTGCCCACATACTTCAGAAGACAACCCATTATCTTCAGTCAGCAGATGCTGATGCAGTTTGTTGAAGGACTTGTTACAAATCAGTCAGCTGAAAGCTTCAGGCTAGCTTTCAAGCAAAGCTATCTTTCACTAAACATGATTCAGTTAAGAAAAACCATGCTAGCTTCCAAAGAGGAATGACAGACAAAAACTATTAAACATCTGTGTATCTAAAAGAATGTACTGTCACTTCCAAAGGCATTAATATCTTGAGCAAAGTTTGAAAAACCAAATATTTCAAGGGTGTTGAAAAGTGCCTCTAATTCAGAAGATTTCGTACTGAGTGTGAAAAGAATAAGAATCAAATTTGTACTAATGAAGGAAGAAAAGGCATTAAAGGATAAATATATACTACTATTCTTAGTAGAAAAAACAAATGAGGTACATTTACTGCCACAGTATTTATTAACCCTTTAACCCCTAAGGTGTTACTAAAATAATAGTGCATCTTAAAGCCCAGGTCACCTTTATTTGAGGCTGTAAGGCATTTGGGTTTTAACCCACCAAAACGTTATCTTAGCTAGTTTAGACTCTGGAATAATCATAAGAGTATATGATTTAATGTCTGTAATACCTGGGTTTTTAACATCAGCTGTTATTTTTACTAGTAATGTTGCTGGTAAACACGAATGGAAGTTTCCGATAAAATGGGTACATCAGTATCTTTCTTTTCTTTAAAAAAATTTTAATTTATTTATTTGAGAGAGAGAGCAGAGGCACAAGAAGTGGGGAGGGGCAGAGGGAGAAACAGACTCCCTGCTGAGCAGGGAGCCCTGATGCCTGGCTCAATCCTAGGACCCTGAGATCACAACCTGAGTTGAAGGCAGACACTTAACTGACTGAGTCACCCAGGCATCCCTGCCAATATCTTTTTTATAGGTTGCATCAAAATAAATGGCATAAACGTGTATATGTCTTATATTCAGTTGATGTACTCTCTTTTCTCCTTTAGGTTCTCACTTACACAGTATCTTTCACTGGAATTCATTATCATGCTGAAAGAGGTGTATGTCCAAAAGGAGACAGCAGCTTTCCCCTCCTCAGCCACATTTCAGAATTCATTGCAGATTTCTACTTAAGGGAGCTAATTTTATTCCTTTTAAGACTTAAAAAAAATATTTTTTTTTCCTTCTGAAACCTTTCAACAATAGCATTTTAGCTATCTTCTGTGTAAAAACATTAAACCACAGCTTTTAATAAAATGCTTCACTGTAGGGGATTTCTAGGTTTTGAGGCCATCCCCTAAATCATTTGAAAGGAACATATCCCCTAGGAAAAGTAAAAGTTAAAGGGAAAGTTAAAAAAAAAAACTTGATAAGAATTCTTTTAACACATTGCTTTCATATGAACATGTGTATGGGGTATGCTTCTGATTAAGGTGCCACATTTTGTGAGGGTTTTGTGGTATTACCTCCAAACAGTGAATTGTTGTTGCATTTTCTTTTGTGTATGTGCAAACACTGCATTTAATTTCACATTTTTATATTTTGCACAGTTCACTGAGATACAATGTGAAATATTTAATTGCTTTTTCCTCAACTGCTGAAGTATATACCTTCATTACAGCTTTAAAATTAAAGATTTGGAACCAAAGTTATTGCTTTTTTAATACACACATGAAGTTATGTACTCTAGAGTTTGTAGCAAGTAACAACATCATTGTATCTGCCAACTAAAATTACTTGAGGAGAGCATCTCATTATAACAACAGAATACCTACAATCCTCCCTGGGGATGTACTACAAATATCGGGTGGTTTTAAACTTATATTAACATCCAGAAAAGTTCACCTTGATTAAACTTGCTTGTTCTTAGATAATAGTTAAATGTCAAATCATTCTGTATATATTTTTGTGAGTTCAAACTACTTTTATCTATCTTCTGCAATAATAGTACTTTGCCTTTAGTTGAAAATCTAAAAGCAGTGAAAGAAATTGTCACTTACATTCTATTAACTTATAGAATACTTGGCCTCCAGAACTAATAGGAACTTTGGAGTCTCTAGTACCAACTAAGCATGAGTAAAATGCTTTCTGTGCATTTAGGTTTTTTGTCCATTTTTACCCTTGCATGTAAATTCAGTGATTGTATGTGGTTATTGCTAAGTAAGTTGGATTTCTTGCTTCATCCCTTGAAGGCCAGTTAGAAATACACTACATGCTAGAATTTAATCTGATCACATCTTTATCAAGTTAATGACCAGACACTGCAGGTATAAAAATTATCAAGAAATTATTTCTGGGGGGCACCTGGGTGGCTCAGTGGGTTGGGCCTCTGCCTTCAGCTCAGGTCATGATCTCAGGGTCCTGGGATCGAGCCCCGCATTGGGCTCTCTGCTCAGCGGGGAGCCTGCTTCCCTTCCTCTCTCTCTGCCTGCCTCTCTGCCTAGTTGTGATCTCTGTCAAATAAATAAATAAAAATCTTAAAAAAAATTATTTCTGGCTTATAACCTATATGCAAAAAATACTATAAGTATATTATAACTAAATAAATAAAGGCTCTGTTTTTTTTTTTTAAAAGTAAAGGAGGCATAAATTCTGGGGAAGCAAGGAAAAAGTGATGAGTGAAAGAGTCATTTTGTGTGTAAACAAATTTTGCAGTTGCTACTCTTTGGCTACATCACCTTAAAAGAGTTATGCTAACTTCTCTCTGCCTCAGTTTCCTTATCTATAAAACAAGGCTAGTATTAGTTCCTACTTACTAGAGGTTGTGCTAGATTAAATATAATAACTATAATGCAGTTAACATAGTGCTTTGGTACATATAAAGACTAAGAGATATGGTGGGTTTTTTGTTTTTGTTTTGTTTTAACTTGACTTAAAGATGTAAGTTAGGCAGTCATCAATGTAGAAGTGTTAGAAGAAGCTACTAGTATCAGTGAGGTAGTCTAGCAAGACTAAGCTGGGCCTCACCAAATGTAGCTCAAGGACTATACTCATCTCAATCGTCTTGTAGGGAAACCTGAGTGGCTCAGTAGGTTAAGTGTCTGACTCTTGTTTTTGGCTCAGGAGCATGGGGCTCCATGCTGGGAGTGGAACCTGCTTAAGATTCTCTTTCCCTCTCCCTTTGCCCCTACACATCCTTCTCTTCCTCTCGAAAAATATGTAAAAATAAAAAGTAAATTGCCTGGGGTACCTGGGTGGCTCAGTGGGTTAAGCATCGATTCTAAATAGAGTGAAGTCCTTTGTTTACCCCTCACAATTGCATCTTCTTTTGGTCCTCTCTTAACCCACCTGACAGGTATTTTGAACTTAGTATTTACTAAGTTTTGCATTTCTTTATACCCAATGCATATCTATGCATCCCTCTTCAAAATACATACTTGGAATTTAATTTTTATAATAGGCCTGTTTCAAAATTAAGTTTAGCTCAATATTACTTTTGTGAAATTTGTCCATGATGATACATATAGTTTAGGTTCATTTTTCATGCTCTATTTTGTATTACATTTTGTTATTTTATCTCCTATTGAGGTTTAGATTATTTTCTGTACTTTCTATGCCATGAATATTTCTGTTTGCATGTGTACAAATGCGAGAGTTTATCTGCTCTCATTTTAATATTGTTTTTATTGCCAAATTGCTCTTCAGTTTACATACTCATCAAGGCTATATTTTTAGAAGACAATTTCCCACGGATGTCTTGCTTTTTTGCATATCATGTATACAGAAGCCCTAACTGTATTTTTATTCCAGCCTATCTTTCCAAGGTCATTTGTAGTGCAAGCATCCTTAGAAAACAGAGATATTGTTTCCCTTTAGAGCAGAGGAAAGTCTGTTTAACGTCATTTAATAAATTTATTAAATGTTTCCCTCTTCAGTGATGCCTGATTAGGTTTTGTTACTGTTAGTCATAAAATACTAAGGTTTCTTTTTTTAAGTTTTTATTTAAATTCCAGTTAGTTAACACACAGTAGAATAGGAGTTTCAGGTATATGACCTAGTGGTTCCACACTTTCATCCAACCCCCAGTGCTCATCACAAGTGCCTCCTTAATCCTTATCACCTTGTTAACCCATCCTCCCCCCACTCCTTCCCTGTCCCTTCTGGTAACCATCAGTTTGTTCTCTAGAGTTTGGATTCAGTTTCTTGGTTTGAAGCTGAAGAGTATTATGCTAAGTGAAAAAAGTTAGTCAGAGAAACACATTTCTCTGAGAGATACAGATACCCTATATCTCTCATATTGCTCATAGGTGGAATTTAAGAAACAAGATGAATGAGCAAAGGGGGAAAAAGAGAGAGAGAGAGATACTAACCTTTTTTTTTAAGCTCAGCATCCCTCAGCTATGATGCAAATGCAAGGCACATACAAAATCCATGTGGGCCCTTGTGCATCCCCCATGCAGGACTTAGGAGACAAGGGGAAACCAACGTGAAGATTCTGCTGTATACTGTGTCCTGAGTCCTTTTCTTTGACCTAGCTGTATCTAATCTTCTGCTAGTCTCTGTAACACTGTTGTAAGCTAACTCCTTAGCTTGTTAGGTGGAGTCAAGCCTTACCCATACTCCTACTCCTCTCACCCTCCCTGTTCTTGACATGTATAAAAATTCTCATTGTTCTCTATCTACATCAAACTTTAATACTGTTATTTTAAAAGATTTTGTTTATCTGATGATGGGAAATGGTATTATGATTTTAATTTCCATTATCTTAGTACATGGTGAGGCTATACCTTTTCTTTAATTAATTATTGGGGTTTCTGCATCTATGAAATACCTATTCCTATTAGTCTGATTTTGCTCTTGGATTATTTTTCTTCCTGAGTTAGGAGAGTATTAATATGATCTAGTTAGATGTTCATGTTCTAAATATCTTCCTCAAACATCTGCCTTGACTTTTGCTGTTTAGTGGGGAGCATTGATAAAAAGAACTTTTTCTATCAAAATTTTAAACTTAGTATTAATGTCAAATTTAAGATTGGCTAATTTATCAATCTTTTCCTTTACTAATTGTGCTTTTCTATTCTGTTTAAGAAAGCAATATCTTACTTGAAGTCATAATGACATCCTTCTGTATTTTTTCTAAGTAGTTTGACTTTTGCTTTTTATTAAATTTAAGTCTTATTTGATCTTCATGAAATTTTTCTTTTTTTTTTAAGATTGTATTCATTCATTTGAGAGAGAGAGTGTGCATGCACAGTTGGGGGGAAGGGGCAGGGAGAGAGGGAGAAGCAGACTTCCAGCTGAGCAGGGAGCCGGATGTGGGGCTCAATCCCAGGACTCTGGGATCCTGACTTGAGCTGAAAGCAGATGCTTAACCAACTGAGCCATCGAAGCGCCCCTTTCTGAGATTTTTTTTCTTTTTTTTTTCCCATATACATAAACAGTTGGATGATAAATCTTTCTGTCTTCTATGTGAACAACCCCACAATATAGACATAGGCTTTCTGTTTTATTCCATAATTTTATTTGTCATTTTTCTATCCTGTGGTAATTACATATATTTGAGATTTACATACCCAGAATTATAAGAGATTAGGCTATATAATTAAGACTAACTTACCATCAGAAAAAAAGCAAATACATAAATATATGAAAAATATATATGCACATTTAATAGTATATATGTGTATATATATTACCAGGTAAAAATATAAGGCAAAATGGAAACAAAGTATTTTAATTGGAATATCCCACCCAAATTGCTTTTGCCTTCAGCTGCTCACCAACCCAGACAAACTTGAACTTTGAGTCTTATAGTTCAGCAGTGGTGATCAAACAGAAATCAAAACCCAAGGTCTGCCTAAAGCAAGGGATCATCTCCACTTTAATCTGTGACAGCAAAGGGTTTAAGATGGAAGTAAAAGTGAGCTATATTGTTGATGTGCTTAGGAACATGTCAGAAACAAAAGTATATGTCTAAAGGAATATAACTGTGTCTTAGGTTACAGAGAACCCCCAGTAATAGTATTTTTCAGTTACGTGATCAACACATACTTTAAAAATTAAAAAAAAAAATACAGAGAAAGGCGCCAAGAACAAGGATACTAGAGACTTCAGATATAAAAATATAAAGCAACTATACTTACACTACTTATATGAATAAAACTGAAAATTTATGCAAATAAAAGAAAATATGAAGTGGCACAATAGATTTTTTTAAGATTTTATTTATTTATTTATCTTTTTTTTTCTTTAAGCTTTTTTATTTAAACATATAATGTAACCCTACCACCCTCTCCCAACCCCTCTCCCCCACCACCCCCCTCAGTTTGTTTTATGACATTAAGAGTCTCTTTTGGTTTGTCTCCCTCCCAATCCCATCTTGTTTCATTTTTTCTTTTCCTACCACCTTAACCCCCACCCCCGTTGCATCTCCACTTCCTCATGTCAGGGAGATCATGTGATAGTTGTCTTTCTCCAGTTGACTATGCAGCCATCAAAAGAAATGAAATCTTACCATTTGCAACGACATGGATGGAACTAGAGCGTATTATGCTTAGCGAAATAAGACAATGGATTTTTTTGAAGACTACATTCCTTTAGAGTAGTTGTAGGCTCATAGTCGTATTGAGCAGAAAGTATAATGATTTCCTGTATACCCTCAACCCTAGCACATGCATAGCCTCTAGCAGTAACAACATCCTCCAACAGAGTGAAACTACACTGATCCATTATTATCAATCAAAGTCCATAATTTACATTAGTGTTCATTCTTGGTATTGTATGTTCTGTGGTTTTATAATTACCTAGATCCACCATGATATCATACAGAGTAGTTTCACTGTCCCCAGAATTGTTTGTTCTCAGCTTCTATATCTCTTCCTCCCCCCAGCTCCCAGCAACCACTTATCTTTTTATTATCTCCGTAGTTTTACCTTTTTCAGAATGTCATACAGTTGGAATCATACATTATACAACCTTTTCAGATTGGTTCCTTTCACTGAGTATATGCATTTAAGTTTCCTCTATGTCTTTTTATGTCTTAATAACTCATTTCTTTTTGGCACTTGTAAAATCCCATTGTCTGGTTGTGGCACTGTTTATTTGTCTATTCATCTACTAAAACACAGCTTGGTAGCTTCTAAGTTTTGCCCATTATGAAAAAGCCAGTATAGACATCCATTCATGGGCAGTTTTTTGTGCCACCCTAAGTTTTCAGCCCCTTTAAGTAAATACCAAGGGACACAATTGCTTGATTATATGGTACAGGTGTGTTTAGTTTCGTGAATAAAAACAAAACAAAACCCAAACTAACCTCCAAATTGGCTATACCATTTTTGCATTCTCATTAGCAATGAATTAAAGTTACTTTCACTCCACAAACTCACCAGCATTTGGTGTTGCCAGTGTTCTGGATTTTGACTATCTTAATAGGTATACAGTGGCATCTCATTGTTTTAATTTGCATTTCTATGATGACATACAATGTGGAACATCTTTTCTGTTACGGTCCATGTTCCATTTTTTAATTGGGTTATTTGTTTTCTTATTGTTGAATTTTGAGAGATCTTTATATATTTTGGATGTGTCTTTTGCAAATATATTCTCCCAGTCTGTGCTTTTCTCTCAATTGTCTTGATACTATCTTTGTTAGAAATTTTTAATTCAAAGAAGTCCAGCTTACCAACTATTTCTTTCATAGATTGTACTTTTGTTATTGTATCTTCAAAGTTATTGCCAAACCATAGTCATCTTGTTTTTCTCCTACGTTATCTTCTGGTAGGTTTGTAGTTTTATGTTTTATATGTAGTCTGTGATCATTTCCAACTAAATGTCATGAAAAGTTTAACGTTTGGATTTAGATTCAATATTTTTCATGGGGATGCCCAGTGTTCCATTGCAGGTTGCTAAAATACTATTTTGTGCCACTGTATTATCTTTGCTTGTTTGTCAAAAATCAGTTGACTATAAAGAATATATGGTATATATACAGTGGGATATTAATTCAGCCATAAAAAAGAATGAAATCTTGGGGCACCTGGGTGGCTCAGTGGGTTAAGCCTCTGCCTTTGGCTCAGGTCATGATCTCAGGGTCCTGGGATCGAGCCCCACATAGAGCTCTCTGCTTGGTGGGGGGCCTGCTTCCCTTCCTCTCTCTCTCTGCCTGCCTCTCTGCCTACTTGTATCTCTGTCAAATGAATAAATAAAATCTTTTAAAAAAAAAAAGAATGAAATCTTGCCATTTGTAATGACAGGCTAGAGAGCATTATGCTAAGTGAAATAAGTCAATCAGAGAAAGACAAATACCACATGATTTCACTCATATGTGGAATTTAAGAGTCAAAATGAACAAGCAAGGAGAAAAAGAGAGAGGTGAACCAGAAAAAAAGATCCTTAACTATGGAGAACAAACTGTTACCATTGGAGAGGTCGGTGGGAGGATGGGTTAAACAGGCGATGGGGATTAAGGAGGGCACTTGGAATGATGAGCACCATGTGATGTATGGAAGTCCTGAATCACTGTATTGTACACCCGGAACTAATACTACATTTTATGTTAACTAAATGGAATTTAAGTAAAAACTTTAAAAAAGAATAAAAGAGTAGTTAAAACATACATCTTTTCAAATCTTCAGATTGAGACTGCAGTTGAAACTATTGTTTTATCCTGACTCTTAATAAAATAGCATATTAAATCTGTCTAATCCGCCAAACTACTCTGATAATTTTGTAGTTATCTGCAAACATCTGCATGGAAACATCTACAGAATTTGTTGCTTATTATAGAAACTTGAAATTTAATAAAATGTATTCACATAATGTAATGTACTTATTTAATAAAATTTCAGAATGCTTTTTTGCCCATTTTGTTAGAACAGAGTAAGTATCTCTGAAGAAAATATTGGGAATATTATTACATAATTCTTTTGATTTCAGGCTGGACAGCAGCGTTGGTGGGAACAGGAGATTAAAATAAATGGAAATATTCAAAAAGGAGAACTAATTACATATAACTTAACAGAGCTAATTAAACCAGAGGCTTATGAAGTCCGGCTAACTCCTCTCACCAAATTTGGTGAAGGAGATTCAACAATCCGTGTCATTAAATATAGTGGTAAGTAGTCTTTTATTTAAAAGTATTTACTTGCATATTAAACTGTCTGGAATATGTGCATTACAGTTATCAAAGTTAGAAAAAAGCTAATATTTGGTATATTGATTTTCTGGGTCATTAGCCCAATGACAAAAAAACAAAACAAAACAAAACACCCAGCAAACAAGCAAACAAACCCAGAAAACTTAATCATTATAAATTTTATTTGATATAAATATAGAAATGTAGAATGATGTTTTAGTTAACATTGAATCAATGTGATAATGTCAACAATGTCCCTTGATCCCTTATCCCATGCTATGATACAATAATTCTGCATTTTTTTCAAATTCTTAATGTCTTTAAAATTTACATCATTAAGAAATTAGCAAATGGGAGCACCTAGGTGGCTCAGTGGGTTAAGCCTCTGCCTTCAGCTCAGGTCATGATCTCAGGGTTCTGGGATCAAGCCCCACATCGGGCTCTCTGCTCAGCGGGGAGCCTGTTTCCCCCTCTTTCTCTCTGCCTGAGTCTCTGCCTACTTGTGATCTCTCTCTCTGCCAAAAAAATTAAAAAAATATTTTTTTTAAATTAGCAAAAAAAAAAGTTAGCAAATGTTATCAAAACTTGTTTTTTAATTGATGGAGTTGATTTTTAAAGCATTTTTAGATTTACAAAAAATCAAGCAGAAAGTAGAGCTTCCGTGCATTTCCTTTCCCCAACAATTTCCCATATTATTAACATCTTTCTTTAGAAAAATGCCATGCAAAATATTGAATCTAAATACAAACTTTATACTTTTCATGACATTTAACTGAAAATGGATCACAGATCTACATGTGAAACATAAAACTGTTAAACTACTAGAAGATAAAGAATACTGACATATTGTTATTAAAGCAAGTAGTTTACATTGTTTATTATGTTGTACAGTTATATGAATTGTGGTAAGTTGATATTATTTATTCACCATTACAGTGTCATACAAAATAGTTTCACTGCCCTAAAGATCCCCTTACTTACTCATCCATCCATGTCCCCTCCAAACCTGACAACCACTAATCTTTAAATTGTCCATTGTTTTGCTTTTTCTAGAATGTTGTATAGTTCAAATAATGGAGCAAATAGGTTTTTCAAACTAACTTATTTAATTTAACAATATACCTTTAAGGTTTTTCCCATGTCTGGGGCTTGATAATGCATTTCCTTTTATTCTTTAATATCCCATTGTTTAGATGTATTGCAGCTTGTTGAAGTACATTCTAGTTTTTTTTTAGTCATTTTTTCTTTTAGATTGCTAATGTTAAAAACACCTAAATGTATGTGAGTATGTTTGTGTGTGTGTGTTAGTGAAACTGATTAATATTTTATTATTTGAAATTTATGAGAATTATTTCAGTTGAAATTTATGATATTCATGACTACCTCTAGAATTGTCAGTATATTTTTCAGGGTTGAATGAATCATTGGCAAAATATTTCATATTTATTTCATTACTTTAGTGAATTATTACTCTCTTTATCATTAATTCCCGGGGCTTGATTTTAAAAAAATAATAGAATGTGGTTTTTCTGCAGTTGGAGTTCTCCATTCAGGTTGTTTGTTTATTATTTATTTATTTGTTTATTTATTTATATTTTTTCAGTGTTCCAAAATTCATTGTTTAATGTACCACACCCAGTGCTCCATGTAATAAGTACCCTCCTTAATATCCACCATCAAGCTCACCCAACCCTCCACCCCCCTCTCCTCTAAAACCCTCAATTTGTTTCTCAGAGTCTACAGTCTTTCATAGTTTGACTTCTCCTCCAATTTCCCCCAATTCCCTTTTCCTTTCCTTCTCCTAATGTCCTCCATGTTATTTCTTATGTTCTACAAGTATGCGAAACCATATGATAATTGATTTTCTCTGCTTGACTTATTTCAGTCAGCATAATCTCCTCCAGTCCCACCCATGTTAATACAAAAGTTAGGTATTCATCCTTTCTGATGGCTGAATAATATTCCATTGTATATATGGACCACATCTTCTTTATCCGTTTGTCTGTTTAAGGGTATCTTGGCTCTTTCTACAGTTTGGTGATTGTGGACATTGCTGCTGTGAACATATGGCCCTTCTTTTCACTACATCTGTTATCTTTGGGGTAAATATCCAGTAGTGCAATTGCAGGGTCATAGGGTAGCTCTATTTTTAATTTCTTAAGGAATCTTCACACTGTTTTTCAAAGTGGCTGCACCAACTTGCATTCCCACCAACGTGTAAGAGGATTCCCCTTTCTCTACAACCTCTCCAACATTTGTTGTTTCCTGTCCTGTTAATCTTTGCCATTCTAACTGGTGTAAGGTGGTATCTCAGTATGGTTTTGATTTGAATTTCTCTGATGGCTAATGATGATGATCATTTTTTCATGGTTTTGTTAGCCATTTGTATGTCTTCCTTGGAGAAGTATCTGTTCATGTCTTCTGCCCACTTTTTGAATGATTATCTGTTTTTTGGGTGTTGAGTTTGAGGAGTTCTTTATAGATCTTGGTAACAGTCCTTTGTCTGTAGTGTCATTTGTGAATATCTTGTCCCATTCCAAGGGCTGCCTCTTTGTTTTGTTGACTGTTTTCTTTGGTGTGCAGAAGATTTTGATCTTGATGAAGTACCAAAAGTTCATTTTCACTTTTGTTTCCTTTGCCTTTGAAGACATGTCTTGAAAGTAGTTGCTGTGGCCGATGTCCAAGAGGTTACTGCCTATGTTCTCCTCTAGGATTTTGATGGGTTCCTGTCTCACCTTGAGGTCTTTCACCATTTTGAGTTTATCTTTGTGTATGGTGTAAGAGAATGGTCAAGTTTCATCTTTATATATAGCTGTCCAATTTTCCCAGCACTGTTTATTGAAGAGACTGTCTTTTTTCCACTGGATATTTTTTCCTGCTTTGTTGAAGATTAGTTGACCATAGAGTTGAGGGTCCCTATCTGGGCTCTCTACTCTGTTCCACTGGTCTATGTGTCTGTTTCTGTGTCAGTACCATGCTGTCTTGTTGATCACAGCTTTGTAGTAAAGCTTGAAATCAGGCAATGTGATGCCCCCAGCTTTGTTTTTCTTTTTCAACATTTCCTTAGCGATTCAGGGTCTTTCCTGGTTCCAAACAAATTTTGGGATTGTTTGTTCCAGCACTTTGAAAAATGCTGGTGGAATTTTGATCGGGATGGCATTGAAAGTATAGATTGCTCTGGGCAGTATAGGCATTTTAACAATGTTTATTCTTCTGATCCATGAGAATGGAATGTTTTTCCATCTTTTTGTGTCTTCTTCAATTTCTTTCTTGAGTGTTCTGTAGCTCCTCGAGTACAGATCCTTTTCCTCTTTCATCAGGTTTATTCCAAGTTATATTATGGTTCTTCATGCTATAGTAAATGGAATTGATTCTCTAATTTCCCTTTCTACAGTTTCATTGTTAGTGTATAAGAAAGCAACTGATTTCTGTGCATTGATTTGTGTCCTGCCACATTACTTAATTGCTGTATGAGTTCTAGTAGTTTGGGGGTGGAGTCTTTTGGGTTTTCCATAAAAAGTATCATGTCATCTGCAAAGAGGGAGCTTGACTTCTTCATTGCCAATTTGAATACCTTTTATTTCTTTTTGTTGTCTGATTGCTGTTGCTAGGACTTCTAGTACTATGTTGAACAACAGAGGCAAGAGTAGGCATCCTTGCCATGTTCCTGATCTCAAAGGGAAGGCTCTCAGCTTTTCCCCATTGAGGATGGTATTCACTATGGGTTTTTCAGATGGATTTTATGAAGTTGAGGAATGTTCCATCTATCCCTATACTTTTTAATCAGGAATGGATGCTGTACCTTGTCAAATGCTTGTTCTGCATCAGTTGAGACGACCATGTGGCTCTTCTCTCTACTCTTATTGATTTGTTCTGTCCCATTGATTGGTTTGCAAATGTTGAACCACACTTGCATCCCAGGAATAAATCCTACCTGACCATGGTAGATAATCTTTTTAATGTACTGTTGAACCCTTTTAGCTAGGATCTTGTTGAGAATGTTGGCATCCATATTCATCAGATACATTGGTCTGAAATTCTCCTTTTTGATGGGGTCTTTGCCTGGTTTAGGGATCAAGGTAATGCTGGCTTCACAGAAAGACTCTGGAAGTTTTCCTTTTGTTTCTATTTTTTGAAACAGCTTCAGGAGAATAGGTATTCTTTTTTGGATGTTCAGTAGAATTCCCCAGGGAATCCATCAGGTCCCGGACTCTTGCTTTTTGGGAGGTTTTTGATCACTGCTTCAATCTCATTACTTGATATTGTTCTATTCAGGTTATCAATTTCTTCTTTCTCAGTCTTGGAAGTTTATACATTTCCAGAAATGCATCCATTTCTTCTATGTTGCTTAAGTTATTGGCATATAACTTTTGATAAAAATTTCTGATGATTGTTTCTGTTTCCTTGGTGTTACTTATGATCTCTCCCCTTTCATTCATAATTTTATTAATTTGGGTCCTCTTTCTTTTCTTTTGGATTAGCTTGGCCAGTGGTTTTTCAATCTTATTAATTCTTTCAAAGAACCAGCTTCTAGTTTCATTGATGTGTTCTACTGTATCTCTAGTTTCTAACTCATTGATCTGTACTCTAATTTTAATTATTTCTCTTCTTATGCATGGGGTTGGCTTAATTTGTTAATTTTCCAGTTCTTTAATGTGTAAAGAGAGTTGGTATATTCAGGATTTTCCAGTTTTTTTGAGTGGGGCTTGGATGGCTATGTATTTTCCCCTTAGGACTGCCTTTGCCATATCCCATAGGTTTTAGACCAATGTGTCTTCGTTCTCATTGGTTTCCATGAATTGTTTAAATTCTTCTTTGATTTCCTGGTTGATCCAAACATTCTTGAGCAAGATGGTCTTTAGCTTCCCAGTGTTTGAATTCCTCCCAAACTTTTTCTTGTGGTTGAGTTCCAGTTTCAAAGCCTTGTGATCTGAGAATATGCAGGGAATAATCCCAGTCTTTTGTTATTGGTTGAGACCTGATTTGTGACCCATATGTGATCTATTCTTGAGTAAGTTCTATGTGTGCTCAAGAGGAATGATTATTCTGTTATTTTAGGGTGGAATGTTCTGTATATACCTATGAGGTTCATCTGGTGTCATTCAAATCTCTTATTTCTTTGTGGATTTTCTGCTTAGATGATCTGTCTGTTGCTGAGAGTGGCATGTTAAGATCCCCTACAATTAGTATATTCTTGAAAATATGATTCTTTATTTTGATTAACAGTTGACTTATGCAATTGGCTGCTCCCATGTTGAGGGCATAAATATCTACAATTGTTAAATCTACTTAGTAGATAGACCCTTTAAGAATGATATAGTATCCTTCTGTATCTCTGACTACAGTCTTTAGCTTAAAATCAAATTTATCTGATATGAGAATCACTACCCCAGCTTTCTTTTGAGGCCCTTTGGCATGAAAGATGGTTCTTCATCCCTTCACTTTCATTCTAGATGTATCTTTAGGTTCAAAATATGTCTCTTATAGAGAGCATATGGACGGGTCCTATCATTTTATACAGTCTGCAACCCTTTGCCATTTTAGGAGAGCATTTAGGCTGTTCACGTTGAGAGTGATTATTGAAAGATAAGTTTTTATTGACATCATGTTGCCTGTGAAGTCTTTGTTTCTATAGATTGTCTCTGTGAATTTCTGTTCTATGTCACTCTTAGGTTCTTTCTTCTTTTATAGAACCCCCCCCTTACTATTTCTTGTAGTGCCGACTGTAGTGTGGTCACATCATCTTTTAAACCATGCCAGTCTTGGAATTTCTTTATCTCTCCATGCATTCTGAATGTCAGCCTTTCTGGATAAAGAATTCTTGGCTGCATGTCCTTCTCATTTAGTGCCTTGAATATGTCTTGACAGCCCATTCTGGCTTGCCATATTTCTGTGGACAGGTCTGATGTTATTCTGATGGTCCTACCTCTGTACATAAGGAATCTCTTCCCCTAGCTACCCTTAAGACAGCTCTGAATTTAAGACTCCTGAATTTCAAAATAATGTGCCTGGAGATCTTTCTATCCTCGTTGATCTTGGGGCGTGTTCTCTCTGCCTCTAGAACATGAACATTTGATCCATTCCCCAAATTAGGGAGCTTTTCATCTAGATTTGTTCAGCTTATCTTCTAGTTCTTTTTCCCTCCCTCCACCCCCTCAGGGATCCCAATAATTCTGACAGTAGAACCCTTCGTGGTGTCATTTATTTCCCTAATTCTGTGTTCATGGCTTCTGAGCTGTTTGTTACAAGCCTCCTACTGATCCTTCTTTTCTATCAGTTTGTCTTCTAGATCACTAATTCGATCTTCTGACTCATTTGCCCTAGCTGTTAGAATATTTAGATTAGATTGGATCTCACTGATAGCATTTTTAAGTTCTGCCAGATCAGCTCTCACTTCCATGCTTAGAAATTCTATTTTGCCACTAATGGTCTTCTCCAACCTAGCCATTGCCTGGATAATTGTTACCCTGAATTCTATTTCCAACATATAGTTTATGTCCATATCCAATAGTTCTGTGGCAGAGGTCACAGTCTCTGAATTTTTCCTCTGTTGAGTATTCCTCCTTCTAGTCATTTTGGTGAGAGGTGGTTGAGGGGATGTATAGCTGAATATATCAACCATGATCCAGGCAAAGTGCACCCTCTCCACTGGTGATCTGCCCCTGCAGAGATCCATAAGTGTATAATCTTACATCTCAGGCTGTTTTCATGGATGTTCAGAGTATTCTGGTAGATATTTAGCTCAATTCAGGGGACCCATTGAAACAGGGTCTCCTACTCCTTCACCATCTTGCACCTCCTTGGAGTTCTCCATTCATTTTAGCATTAAACATGTTTTTCCTACTTAAGAGGGAAACTGAATACTATCAAAAGTAAAAAATATAGTGAAATTAGCAAAATTCACTAGTGTTTTTCATATAAAATCACTTATTTTCACTCTCTTCTTATCATCTAGATATATTCAATGTTCATTAAAAAATATGATATAAAATGTAGACTAGAATATTGATACCAGATCATGGATGTAAAAGTATGAGAATAACTCTCTTTTTCTTGAATACGGTCCTTTAAAAATACTCAGTTGTAAAAGTATTAGAATCACTACACACCTTTTCTTGAACGTGGTTCCTTAAAAATAAACTTTTTTAAATGATATAAAGATTAGTATTTAATAGCAATAAATAAAATTTAATGACAGTAATAATTGTTATTCTGTAACTATCCCTATGATTCCTTTGGGCACACAATTAGATAGCATCTCAATATATTTTTTCTAAAGTTTTAGTTTATATGTTTTATAAAATATTAATTATGTCCTCTTATCTAAGTTTCATGCTCACTGCCCCTAAGTTATAAAACTGTAGACAACTCAGTATGAAGGGGATTAGAAACAATGAATATCCATTCCTTTAAAAAAAGAAGATATTAGGGCCTGAAAGTTTTCAGTGTTCTGCAGAATTAAACACCTATGAAATGACAGACTCTGAATAGAACTAGGGCTGGTTGACCCTTTCATAGCAGAGGATCCATGTTGCTTTCCTATGTTTAGAAATTACATGACATTCCTAAAAGAGAAAAAAATATTTATAAGCTCAGTAGTTGTACTCAAAACTCTGAGGCAGCAGAGTAAAATGAAAATAGATCTGGAAAACAGATATTATGGTAGTTTTAGCTTTAATTATCTTTATATTCTTAAGCATACTTTTAAAAATCTTAAACAGTTTATTTAAAATTAAATTCTAATACAAATTTTATTTATTTATTAAATTTTAATAAAATTAAAATTAAACTTTTATATAATAAAGATTTGAGTAAGATTTACTTAAATGGTACCTAGATGTTTATGAAAAATTACACACAAAAGTTCAATTGTAAATAGAAAAAAAATGGGCTCACTGAAATGTTTAGAATTTAGAAAGGAAGTTTCCACTACTTACAGTGAATCTAATGAGTAGTAATATTGTAGTGGAAGACTCAATTTTAACTCAGTGTGGTCAGAGATTAACTGTACACTTGATCTTAGCCATAAAGGCCGAGAAGAGATAGAGGTTAACTGTAGGTGTGACATATTTTTTTAGAACCAAATTAGAATTCAAAGATGCGTATTTCTTTTAAGATAATATATGGACGATTTTAAATCTTCATATCATTTTTACTAATTTTCAAATTATAATATATTGATCTCTTGCAGGAAAAAGTTATTCTTTTTTCTCCACTTTAGTCAAACTAGTAGATACATATATCTCTCTCTAATTAGATATTTCATAATTGGCAATGGGGAAACAGAATCAGAAAACGAAGTAATAGGAATTGTCTCTATTCTGTAAGAAATAGTAAAAATATTTGACTGTAAAACTAATTCACTTTGTTAAAGTTAATACAGTGTACTAATGTAACAATTACTATGAACATCCTTTGTGCAGTGTATGCATTTTTTACTATCATATTTCATTTGTAAAGTCCAAGTTTAACAAAAGTGGTTAATGGAAATCACTAGGAATTAACAACAGCAAACAAACTTCTGCAAGTTAGATTAACTGCCTATTATAATCCTGGGAAACTGCAACGATCTTTACTTCATCTAGAATGAAATTTTCTCTCAAACTGATAAGTAATCATTATACATGGATACCATTTTGTCTGTTAGATTAGATTTATTTTTGTTGTTGTTTCAGTAAAATATAAAGTACTCATTCCTCTTCATGTAAAAATCAATTGTCACTTGTAAACACAGTTTTTTGAGATAAATATGTCTTCTAGGGCAGAAAAACACAACTGTATTGCTTGTTATTTGAAAGCCGTGTGTGTGTGTGTGTATAATCAAACAAAGCAGCACTGGTGTAGCTATTTGTTTTAGGGTACATGTAATAACATGATACAAGGAGTGTTTTATTTTCATATACACCATGTTATTTTCACCAGAAAGAGATAACAGCCAAAAAAACTAAAGTTTAATCTCTGTTGGATAATTGCTTTCATTGTTAAAACATCTAGATTATAGGTTGGCCTAGTGTCAACCTGAGTTTTGATTTTGGGGGGGTTTTGCATTGGTTAAGATATAAAAGATCTGCAGCTCTCTTCCTTGGAAAATGAACAAAGCCCACATGCTATTTAGCATTGATCTTTTAGGTACTTTGAAACTGTTAATGCTGAGCTCCAAGTAGATTCTATTCAGTCCTCTATAACAAAATGGATTGCAGACATAATTCTTCATGGTCGCAGTGGGGAAGATCATTAAGTTTTGATAAGGAACTATGAGACACTGATTAGACTTTTATTTATAAAAGACATTCAAGCCATGCTAACATTATTTTTTGCTTTTCTTGTAGCTCCTGTTAATCCTCATTTGAGTAAGTATGTCTTTATTTTAATAGTGGTACAGCATTGCACAGTTAAGAAAAGTAGAAAACTCAGAGGCATATAAAGATTATTTAGCAACTGTTCATATTTGCTTTAAAATGGAATGGCTTAGAAACAGTAAAACTGGCATTAAAAATGAATTGTGAATTTTAAATTTCAATAGATATGCTTATAAAGGCAAACTATTTAATATTAACCATTGATTTTTATAAGTTTTCATAAATATGGAGACATTTCCTTCAACTTAACATTTGTTATTTGTTTAACTATGGGATTAAGTTTTTCTTTTGTGGTAATGCATTATCATTTTTATTACTATTGTTTCTTTAATTTTCTTTTTTGATTTCTGTACTCCAATTACAAAAGACTACAGTTAGAAAATTGGTATTTGAATGGTTTTATCAAGATTTCTCATACATCACTAATCTATAACCCCATTATTGATAGTCTGTTCACCATCTTCTTGAGTATTTCACATAAAATATTGATTTTTGTCTTCCATTTTTGTGCCTATGAATATGTGTTCTTGGCTAATAAGAGAAAGGAGAGCCACCTCTGCACTCTTCTCCTATCCAACCAATATTCTCCATTACTTATACTTAGTAAAGAGACTGTGTGGGTCTTTTTCCTCATTTTATTATATTTCCTTTCTTATAATGGCCTTTCACTGATTATATAACCCAAGACCAAACTACATAATCTGTGTTACCTTATTTTCTACTAAAGATATTCCTTTACTCCATTTCTGCTTATCCAAATTATAATACTGAAGACATTTACGGGTCTTTACTGTTTTCATTTTGCTTTCAATGCACAGTTCATTTTGTTCTCACCAGTGACCTTTCCTGTGGATATCTTCAACCCTTTGAGTTTCATTTATAAAATTGAGCACAAATGCTTCTTTCTTGACTGAGTATTTTCTCCACTAGATTTCCAAAAACAGTTTGTCTTCATCTATGTTATAAGCTATTTTTTATTTTGTCATAAAATACTTATGAGCTAAATATGTTTCTAATCTCTCTCTATATTGCACTGTCTTTTGGCCTGTCACATCATCTTATATTTAGCAGGTGTTCAATGATCATTTGTTAAAAGAAAAAATACACAACAGTTTCAAGATGAATTAACTGCACAAATCAGGTTCTCCTTGGCTTCTACCCAGGGTACTATTGCTATTTAATTACTATATTGATTATAATTCTTTTGTAGATAAATTCTCTGACAATAATTTCAGTAGAAATGTTTAAAAAGAGTTGTGTAAAGATTAAAACTTGATACAGAAAAAGGTTGACTAATATTTCAATTCAATGAAAAAATTTTTAGTAGCTTCAGTTTACTGGGAGAAATGCATATATAAAGAAATAATAGAGGTATTGTTTGCTAACAGATGACTTCTATACAATATAAAAAGTACCAGTAATTTTATGGCAAGTGAAGTTTTATAGAAGACATGCTATTTGAACTGGGTCCTGAAAGCTTAATAAAAGTTCCTTAGGTGAAGAAGGTGAGGAAGGGCATGCCTGCCATCCTGTTCACATAATAACTGAGGATAGCTCAGTGTGTCTAGAGTATATAGAGTATATATTCAAACATTACAGAAGCCAGAAATGTGCCATGAAGATGAACAATATTAATTAGAATTTGAGTGCTTCTTTTAAAAGCTCATATCCTTTGGATCATAGTTACCTACTTCTCCAACAAGCATTTTTTGTTGTTGTTAGTCAATGAATTGAATTTTCTACTTTTAAAACACTTTCCATGATAACTCTCTATACTAACGATTTCCATTGACTGTACTTTTTTATTTTTTACTAAGTGTTCAGTTATGTTATTGAGTAATTATTTTTATGTTATTGACAGTCATGTACATTTTCCCCTTATTGATTTCTTTAACCCTGCTAAAGAACCTCCAGGTCCCAAAGACATAAAAGAAAAATATTTTATGAAGTATACACATTCATTATACTTTCAAGATCTTAATAAATTAGCCAGACATTATTCAATAAGAGGAAAATAGGCCAACATCTAGAAGAAGGTCATGTTTTCTTTTAGATTTTGCTATGGAAAGTTTTTTTTCTTCCCCTCAGCCTGGCTACTTTTACCCATGATCTTCTTAAATTGTATAATGTCTTAAATTCTGTCATTGATTTTCAAAGCATAATTTATATATGGTACAATTAACACTTTTTTGCGTGTGTACTTCTGTAAGAAGTATTGACCAATTCATTCAGTTACATAACCATCACCAAAAGTTCCATCTTCTCTATAAAGTTTTTGTATTGCTCCCTTGTATTTAAACCTCAGGCAAATTTGTGTTTTGTTTCTACAACTTTGCTATATTAATTCAATTAGTTACAATATGCTTACTATTTACTCTCCACATTTCATTAAAACATATTTTTCCTGGTAGTGATATTAACGAAGTTGAAGAGAAAGTGAAAATTAAGTAGTTCAGAAAAAAATCAATGAGGAAAAAATAAAATTAAAAACATTAAGTATTTCTGAAAAAATTGTAAGTGATTTCTTAAAATGAAGATCTTACTTCCTAGGTTGTTTATAATTATGTGTAATAAATTCTTATAACACCATTTAGTAATATTTCCTCCATAGAATATTATTTTCTACATAATAAAATTTGAAAAACTTTTGAATATATATGTTGGCTTAGTTATAGATCATGGTTTATCTGAAACATCTTCTTTATAGAAAAAAAAGGAATATATATTATATTTAACATAATACATGTGATATGAGACATATATTGGCAGCAAATCAAACTAATCTTAAATCCTCTTTTGCATTTTAACAACTTACATAGTTTTTAAGTGAATTGACTTATCCTAAGTATCTACTTCCAATATATCTATATAGAGTAAGTCCATGAAATTTTGTCAGAGTATGATTCTTCATTAGACTCAAAATAATTACTAGATTTAAAAGAGGAAGGACTTTTGTTTACAGTTTCTCAAAAACCCTTTGTATTGAAAATTTGAACTCAAAGGAAGGATGATTAGTTGTCAAGAGAATTTCCTACAGGCTCCATTAAGCATGAGCAGTGTCCTTCTCATACGTTGCTGATTTCCTCAGGATGGTGCCCTTGGACCAAACCTGAAGTTTAGTTTGTGGCTGGACTGTATTAATTGAAAGAAAACAAAAATATTGAAATCATATTGAAATGAATTCTGAGGTCTCTCGAGTGTCTCAGCAATGGAGTTGAAATTTTCTGTGAAGAGGTTTTAAAATTTTTGAAAAGTATATTTGGTCTGATTTAGGTTCTGAAGTCCAAATTGTTAAAATTCAGAACTTTTGGAAAAAATCTCTGGATTTTTTTGGTTTAGATTAAGTACAAGATAGTTTATACATATATGAAATACATATATAATCAATATTAATATGTATAATATAATAAGTAATACATATGCATGACATTCTCACTATCTCTAGGAAATACCTTAGAACTGAAAAACTTTACCATAATAGCCCACTCTAAAATAGCATTTCCAAGTTAGAACTCGTAAACAAATTAAGTGAGGTCACCCAAAATCAAAGTACAAAAACAGTGACATTTCTATGCATTCACAATGTGCTATCTGAAAAGGAAATTAAGAAAACAGTCCTGTTAAAAATAACAACAAAAGAACAATATGGAGGAATAAACTTAACCAAAGAAGTGAAAGATTTCTACACTAAAAATTATAACACATTGTTGAAGGAAATTAGAGAAGACAGGTAAATGGAAAGACACGGGTTCATGGATTAGAAGAATTAATATAGTTAGAATATTCATACTTCCCCCAAACAATCTACTAATTCTGTGCAATCCCTATCAAAATGCCAATGACATTCTTTACATAAATAGAAAAAACAGTCTTAAAATTCGTGTAGAACCATAAAAGATCCCAAATAGATACTGCAATATAAAAATAAAGCTAGAGGCATCACACTCCCTGATTTTAAAATATATCACAAATCTACAGTAATCAAAGGAGTGTGGTACTACCATAAAAACTGTCATTGAGGGGTGCCTGGGTGGCTCAGTGGGTAAAAGCCGCTGCCTTCGGCTCAGGTCATGATCCCAGGGTCCTGGTATCGAGCCCCACATAGGGCTCTCTGCTTGGCAGGGAGCCTGCTCCCTCCTCTCTCTCTCTGCCTGCCTCTCTGCCTGCTTGTGATCTCTGTCTGTCAAATAAATAAATAAAATCTTTAAAAAAAAAAACTGTCATTGAGACACAGAATAGAAAGCTCACAAACAAATCTATGAATTTACAGTCAACTGATTTTTGGCAAGAGTAACAAGTACACATGGTAGGGAAAGGATAGTCTCTTTAATCAACCATTGCACATTGTCAGCTAGAATGTAAATTGCTACATCTACTAGAGAAAACAGTATGGAAGTTTCTTTAAAAATTAAAGATAGGGGGCACCTGGGTGGCTCAGTGGGTTAAAACCTCTGCCTTCAGCTCAGGTCATGATCTCAGGGTCCTGGGATCAAGCCCCGCATTGAGCTCTCTGTTCAGCAGGGAGCCTGCTGCCCCCTCTCTCTCTGCATGCCTCTCTGCCTACTTATGATTTCTGTCTGTCAAATAAATAAATAAAATCTTAAAAAAAATTAAAGATAGAATTACCAAATGATCCAGCAGTCTCACTTCTCTGTAAATACCCAAAAGAAATAAAGCTCAATCTTGATGAAATAACTGCAAGGCCAAATTCATTGCCGCATTATTCACAATAATCAAGATATCCATCAGCGAATTCATTGATAAAGAAAATGCACAAAATTAGTCAGCTTTTAAAAAGGCTGTCCTGGGCACCTGGGTGGCTCAGTGAGTTAAGGCCTCTGCCTTCAGCTCAGGTCATGATCTCGGGGTCCTGGGATCGAGCCCCACATCGAGCTCTCTGCTCCGTGGGGAGCCTGCTTCCTCCTCTCTCTCTGCCTGCCTCTCTGCCTACTTGTGATCTCTGCCTGTCAAATAAATAAATAAAATCTTAAAAAATAAATAAAAAGGCTGTCCTGCCATTTGAGACAACATGGGTGAATTTGGTTTATTATGCTAAGTGAAATAAGCCAGACACAGAAGGACAGAGGCTGCATAATCTCATTTCCATTACATCTAAAATACTCAAATCAGAAGCAGAGTATAGAATGGTGGCTGCTAGGAGCAAGAGGGAGAGGGAAATGGGAAGATGTTTGTCAAAGGCTATACACTTTGAGTCACGTTAGATGAGTGAGTTCTGGAGATCTAATGTGCAGCATGGTGACTGTGCTTAACAATACTGTATTGTATACTTGAAATTTGCTAAGAGGATAGCTCTTTAGTGTTCTCACCTCCAAAAGAAAGAAAAGAAAGGGAGGGAGGAAGGAAGGAAGGTAATGGTAACTATGTGACATGTGGTGATAAATATATTAATTTGCTTCACTGTGATTATTTCAAATGTATATCAAACACCAGATTGTATATATCTTCAGTATATATAACTTTTGTTTTTCAATTATATTTCAGTAAAGCTAAAAAATAAAGTAAAAAAAAATGAAGAAACAGGATAGGTGGCTACAAGAGGGAGTCATTGGGCTAGAGGACTATTGGGCATCAGGCTGCTTATTCCAAAGTTTTATTCTTTACCATAAAGACAAGAATTGTAAATAAAGCACAATTTTGCAGACCATATAATGCAGAATATTTCAAATATATTTCTTTATTTCCAAGTACCTCCTGAAACTACCAAGAATGTGTTATAGTTAGAAAACCACTGAAAAATTCAATATCAAGTCAGTCTTCAGTTGCATGTCTTTGTGAAAATCCTGGACTATATTACTTTCTTATTTTATGAGATCTTTTAATGTTTAATATTACATAGACTTTTGATAAGTTTTTACAGACAGCTGCACTTTCACTATCTATCAAGATATTCCTTATTTCAATAAACTTTTAAATGAATAGACTTTTGCATAATTACCCTACATACGATGACAGGATAATCATAAGATTATTATGGCCCAGAATGGTGAGTTTTTCCCACTTTTATCTTCCTACTTTTTATAAAGTCTTTCCAGTAATAAGTTTCTTCACTACAAAGATGAATGTCTATAGAAGTTATGAAGAACTATGGAGATGACTTATGTATCTTTGTCCAATGGAGATTATTGGAGTCTTAAGTCTCCTTCAAATTTATTGTAAACAACTTACATAATCTGTAAAATAATCAAATTATGAAAAATTTTAGGTCTATCTAAAATTATGGGCATGTCTTAGGTTCTCATAAGCTGTCTTGTTGCTTAATTTTACCATGAGAGACTTCAGTTTTCAGGCTTTAAGAACTTGTTTTTTGTAGGCAAGTTTTTTTCAAACAAGGCTAAATTACACAAAAGATATATTTAAGTGGTTTTATAAAAAACATTAGATATACTTTTAAATGACATGAAAAGTAAGATTTGGCAGCAGATTTATAAACAAATCCCAAACTTTTACATTTTTTTTGATATTTTCTTTGTATATATACAATATGTAATTAAACAACTGAAAACATTTAAAATCAAGCATTGCTTTATCGTGACTCCAAAATAGCAGCTAAAGGAATCTCCTATTGTGCCTTAAAGATATTTAAAGAAATGTATCAATGCATATAGTTACACTGTTGTCACAAACATTAGATCTCAGTTGATAGTATCAAGCAGTCCTGTCTTCTTTAGTATAAGATTTATGGCATAAATATGTAATAAAAAATATTTTATATGGAATGTTGTTTATATAGAAATTTACTAATTTAGAATTCACTAAATGCTTATATTCCCTGTAAGTATTCCTATTCATAATATGGAATATAAATAAACACAAAGAAGTGTAGCAAGTCTTCAATCTGAAAACAAAAACAAAACAAAACAACATATTCCTGAAATTCAAAGGGAAAGTCTTCTGTTTTATTTTTATGTGTATATGTCCATGGTTTTCTTCCTACTTTCCTTCCTACCTTATTTCCTTCTCTCTTCCTTTTTTAAACTGGTATTTAATTTTTGTTTAATTTAAAAAATTTAAGGTCTTTAAATTTTTAATTTTTTAAATAATTTTTAGATTTTTTTAAAGATTCAAAAATTAATGCGATCTACCTTCTTAATAACATTTACGTATGCAATACAGCATTGTTATCCCAGCATAATGTTCTATGGCAGATTTCTAGAACTGACTCATCTTACAGAACTGAAAGTTTATACCTTTTGACCAGTGTCTCTCCATCTTTGCCAGCCCCTGAAAACCACCATTCTACTTTCTGCTTCTATATACTTGGATATTTTAAATACCTCGTAAGTGTAATCATGCAGCATAATTCTTCTAGGACTGGCTTAATACAATGTCCTTAGTATAATGTCCTCCAGGTTCATCAGTGTTGTCATGTATGGTAAGATTTTCTTCTTCTCTAAGGCAGAATAATATTCCATTGTATGTATGTCTTCTTTATCCATTCCTCCACTGATGGGCACTTAGGTTGCTTCCATATTTTGGCTATTGTGAAATATGGTGCAATGAAGATAGGAATACAATTGTCTCCTTGAGATAACGGTTTCAATTTTTTGGATAGATACCCAGAAATAAGATTGCTGGATTACATAATAGTTCTATTTTTTTTTTTTTAAGGAGGCTCCACACCTAGCGTGTAGCCTAATGTGGGGTTTGAACTCACAATGCTGAGATTGAGAGTTGGACACTTAACCACCTGAACCACCCAGGTGCCCCCAGTAGTTTTCTTTTTAAATTTTGAGGAACTCCATACTGTTTTCATTAATAGCTGTACCATTTTACAGTCCCATGACAGTATATAAGAGTTCCAATTTTCCACATGCTTGGCAATGTTTTTTTAATTGCCATCTCATTGTGTGATATCTCATTGTGCTTTTAATTTGCATTTCCCTGATGATCAGTGATGTTGAACATCTTTTTATATGTCTGTTGGCCATTTAGATGTTTTTGGAGAAATGTCTGTTCATGTCTTCTTTGTGTCTAGTTGACATTATCTTCTTTATTTATGCCTATATTTCAAGCAGGGTACACCCCAGTAAGAAAACCCTTTGATACCTAGAAACATTATTTCTACCCTCAGTACAAGGAGAGTTGAAGAAAGTTCTCACTGAACTATTTGTTGGGTCTGAACTCAGCATGTAGCAGGCATACAAGAAATGCCAGTTTTTCCACAGTCTTCATAAAGGTTTTTCATTATTTCTAGTGAATTTCAACCATCTGCCAAATCCACATTCAAAAAAAAAAAAATTTAAAGATAACTACTTTTTAAAATAGTTTGCCATTATCTTCCCCTAAGTAAACTTCCATTTCTGTAAGTGGGTATATGAGAAATGATCTCCAGACATGGTGTGAAAAATTATAACCCCAAGGTATACAGTTTTAATGTGTTGTTAGGTAAATGAATAAAGCTCATTTTGTAATTGAAAGTTTTATTTGGATTATTTCTACACTCAAAAAATGAAAGTTGGGAAAAGTCTTCAGCCATAATTCAAGTGTGAATTATATTCTTTAATTCTAATTATTTGAGTATTTCAGAGGCAAGTGGTTTGGGTTTAAGTTATTAAACCAAGGGACTCACTTATATATCAAGTTTATTTTTCTTTTTTGTTAAAAATGAAAGTTTTATGTTTAGTCATAATCGTGTGCCCTATTATGGCTCCAGTGCCACTATCTTGGTCTTGCATTATTATTGCTGTATAATGTTTTTACAATTTTCATAAGAATATTAAAATGTTTATATTAGTTTGATTAATATTAATTACTTTAATTAAAATTCGTTAACAGGGGAATTTCACTGTGGATTTGAAGATGGTAACATTTGTTTGTTCACCCAAGATGATACAGATAATTTTGATTGGACAAAGCAAAGTACTGCGACCAGAAATACAAAATATACTCCAAACACAGGACCGAATGCTGATCGTAGTGGCTCCAAAGAAGGTATGAGGGTATGAAATGTTGTGTTTGTAACAATCACACTCCAGCCTCAGACTTTCAGAAATTAATGCCATTAATGTCATTAATATGACATGCAACAAACAGAATGATTAGCTATGGATTTGGAGATTATGGGATGAAACATTAATTTTTTAATGTGCAGTACCAATAATTCAAATATTTCCAAAGTTTGTAGACATGAATCTTCTCTCGGAGCTCACTGACAAATATAGTTGAGAGATTGGATTTTTTTAAATAATTCAAGTGTAAAAGTTACAATTTTGTCCAAAGTTTTTATACATTTAAGCAATTTTTGTTTAATTATTTAGATCATTTATTCTTTATATTATGTGAATAGCTAATAAATTATATAAATAGCTAATAAATTAGATCAAAAGTCTTCTGTGACTCTACTTTACTTCATATAAAAACTCTAAAACTTCTTAATGATTTCAAATTTCATGTCACCTAATAATAATGTGTTTAAACAATTTATATTGTCTTTTTAAAGGTTTTTACATGTACATTGAAACATCTCGACCCAGATTGGAAGGCGAAAAGGCCCGACTTCTCAGCCCTGTTTTCAGCATAGCTCCTAAAAACCCTTATGGCCCCACAAACACTGCATATTGTTTCAGCTTCTTTTATCACATGTATGGACAACATATAGGTAAGATGGCAAGAATTATTATATTTCTTCTAGAGTATAGCATAACTAAGAAGAAAAAGGTTCACAAACACACAGCATGAAATCAATTTTAGTCAAAGAATATCATCATTGACTTCTAAATGACTTACCTGCAAATTGCAAAATAAGATGCTAAGAATGTTCCCCTCTCAGGTCCTAATTTCCAAATGTTATATTAGAATTTGAACTTTTGGAGTATTACCTACCCCTTCTAGAATCTTAATTCCAGCAAATCATCAATGGGTTAAATTCTTTACGATCTTATTATGAAATTAATACCAGTATAACTTAGGCTGCTTCTTTTCCATCTTTGTGTGTATTAATGACCATGAAAAGGGGTGTTGCCATCTTTGCAAGACAAATATCTTTAGCACTTTGGAATACTAATAGGATATTTTCTTGTTTATAAAATATGCCTAACACACCTAGTAAGATTTAAGAACATCCTCGGTCCTGAAGAGCATGCAAAGATGAAGATGCATTCCTTGCCCTTAGAGACCCTTGTACAGTCATGGAAGCCAAGATGCATAAATACATAATCGTGCTGGATAGAATGCCGCATAATCTTTAGAAAGAGCCTAGCTAGGGCACCTGAGTGGTTTAGTGGGTTAAGCACCTGTCTTCAGCTCAGGTCATGATCCCAGGGTTCTGGAAGCAGCCCCTCCTGGGGCTCACAGGGAGTCATCTTCTCCCTTTGCCTCTGACCTTCCCCTTGCTCATGCTCACACTTGTGCTCTCCCTCTCTCCGGGAGGTGGGGAAAGATCATATGGGTCTACCATTCTTTATGCACAATTCTAAAATCAAAAAAACTGAACACAAAATTTTTTCACTTACTTATCTGGCAATGCATGCCAGCCTAATCTCCGTGCATCGGAATATATGTCCTGAGCTAGTTTGAACTTATTTATAGTCTTTATTTATCCAAGTACGTGTGAACTTTTATACTATTTTCAGCAAAAACATTACTGTTTAATTATGAGATTCTGTTCCCGATCCTTCCAGAGTCTGCCGTGTAATATAAGAGATATATATTCCTTTACCTTTCTAAAATAAGACTAAATTCTGAATGGTGAAGCCTCTAAGCTCACAGAGTTTGGACCAGGGATTGTGGATCTGCATCTAGCTGAAGAATAAGGAAATGCTTAGGGACAAAGGAAAGCATTTCTCTATGAAAGAAGGGTACGTTTTTGCTAAACAGAGATAAGCACAGGGAAGATTAAGGCAGTAATAATGAGGAAGTAAAATGTGAGCCATTAGGATTACATTTAAGTGTTTTGATACAAATGAATAAAACTAAAAATATATAATTATATAAACTAATAAAATTGTGCACATGATCTGTTCTACTGCACTGTTTAAGTTCATAAAAATGGACATCACTGTTCATCTTTTACAGTAGAGAACACTGAACCTCAGAGCATGTGTATGAATTGCCAAGTGACCGGTTATGCTGGGGCATAAACACACAGCCAGCACTATTAAACAGTGTTTTTCACAGTGGGGCACTAGGTGACAAATCTGGAAGGACAAATTTGTGCAGTCAAAAGTACCCTTAACATGAAGTCATGAAATCTGGGCAGGAACTTGGCTGTTAGCCCTCAGTCCCTATAGGAATTTAGAGAATTCCTTTAAATTGTCTGGATTGTGGCCTCCTCATCTGTAAAATGGAAATAATAATGTCTATTTCAGAAATTTGTAGTTCAAATTAAATGAGGTAACCTATATAAAATCAGATGGTAGATACTCACAATCTTAGGCTACTTTGAATCTCAAATAGCAGCAATAATAACAACAGTAAAGTAATAGCTCCTGTTTATGGACCAGGTCACTATTCCTAACACGTCATGGATTATTTCTTTTAATTTTCACAATAAACAGTAGTGCTCCTTAAAATCATAATCCTATTTCATAGATAGGGAAAGTGATACAGAGAATTTTACTTCACCATACTCTCCATAATGTTACAGCCAATAAATAGAAGAGCCATACATAATACCAGTCTGGAAGCGGACACACAGTTTGCCTGCTTCTCCACTCTGTGGAGAGACTTACTGGAATGCCATAAACGTTTAGCTCATTTAGTGGTCAGGGGAAACATTACAGTTTTGGGGCAGACAACATGCATGATGAGATCTTTGATATGGGAAAACAGATCTTCTAGGAGTAGGTAAAATCATTGAGAAAAAGAATATAGACTGGAAAAGCAGTTAGAAAGTTAGGACAGTGATCATAGGTTGGTTCACTGTGGCCTAACCTATGAAAAGAAACCATAATCTCACAATTCCAAATCATCTTATTTATTGTGAGATGACGACCTTATTACGAAGGTAGGAGTGGCTCAACTCTAATTTTTCCCATTAGCTGCTGATGTATGTTTTATTCTTTATTTTGAATATTTTTCATAAACTTCCTTTCTCTCCTTCCAGATTACCTTGGAAGAAGGCTCATTTTAAATTGGTTTTTAAAGTTTTTATCTTTTCTTTTTTTTTTGACAGAGGAATATCACAAGTAGACAGAGAAGCAGGCAGAAAGAGAGGAGGAAGCAGGCTCCCTGCTGAGCAGAGAGAGCCAGATGCAGGGCTCCATCCCAGAACCCCGGGATCATGACCTGAGCTGAAAGCAGAGGCTTTAACCCACTGAGACACCCGGGCACCCCTTAAATTGGTTTTTAAATAAATAATTCCAAGATCAATATTTTTAATTACTTTAATGAGTAAAATATGCAGTTTCTGTTTGTATGAAGCTAGCCCCCTCTCAAAACTTCTGCATATTTATGTTGAGATCCAAGATTCATTTACTATACTTTTTAACTTCACACTCGTTATCCTTACCCTCTTTATTGTCAGCAAATGTGCAGCTGACCTCTGCTAGTTTTATCCAGATTGTTTCAGGAAGAAGGCAGTTTTCTTTTTCTTCCACGTTCTCATACATCTGCCACTTTGATGCCTGTGTCCTTTCTCTGTTTCATCAAGTGGTTGAAGTTTGCAGGTATCATATATGTCACTTGAGTCCCTGTCGGCAGGGCATGATCATGATGCTTACTAAAATCCAGGTAAAAATGCCTGCTCCAGACTGACTCATCAATGAGGACCAGCTGAATGACCTCATTAGGGAGAGGTTGCCTATATCTGAAACCTTCCCTCTTTGCAGATGTTATTCTAAGATACTCATTTATCTAGAAACCCGGGTGCATTTATAGTTACTAGTTTTACAAATCACATTCTCAGTTTGATTCATACTCTTGAAAGTCCAGATTCAAAAGTGATTCGTTCTGAATTTCTAATAGCCTCATTGCAGTTATTCCTTCTTGAGTAATCATACATAATCTCTGCTGTTTAAACAATGACTAGTGCTCAATGTATCATTGAGAAGAGTTCTAATTTTTTTAAAATATTTTATTTATTTATTGGACAGATCACATGTAGGCAGAGAGAGACGAGGAAGCAGGCTCCCTGCTGAGCAGAGAGCCCGATGTGGGGCTCTGTCCCAGGACCCTGGGATCATGACCTGAGCCGAAGGCAGAGGCTTTAACCCACTGAGCCACCCAGGCGCCCACTAATTTTTTAATACAAAAAATGGACAATCAGTTATGCATTACTTAGAAAAGAGATTCCTCTTTGAAATAAAGTCAAATATGTTGTATTATTTATCCGATTGCTATGTAAAAAGTGTTCCCAAAATTGTGTGGTTTAAAACATCAAACACTGACCTCTGAGTGTCTGTGGGTCAGGAATATAGGTGTGGCTTAGCTGAGTGTCTGCAGCTCAAGGTCTCCCATGAGGTTGTAAGCTGTCAGGCATGACTGCCCTCCAATTTGAAGACCTGACTTAGGCACGATGTATTTTTAAGACTGCTTACTTGGTTTTTGGCAGGCCTCACTCCATCATAGTGTCAGACTAAGGACATTGATTTCTTTCTGGCTGTTGAATTCCTCTCAGCTCTCTCAGGTGGTTCCTCGGCATATGGACGTCTCTGGGACTGGCATGGCAGCAGGCTTCCTCCGAAGCAAGCAATCCAAGAGAGAGAACAAATACATGCCTCTGGCTTTTAACTTCTGTCTTATTCTACTTCTTATAACAGCTGATAATTCCAACCCACACTTAATGGGAGGAAATTACACAAGAGTGTTAATGCTAAGAGGCAGAAATCATTGGGAGGCATCTTAGCGTTTATTTGCCACATTGGTACAATTTCTTGCTAGTTAAATGTTTCATCAAAATTGAAGAAAAAATAAATGAGAACTATAATATGTCACCCTTAAACTATTGATTTATATGTTGATGATACAATATATAGCTATCTGATAATAGTATAAGATTATTTCAGCAATCCTGTAGCTACTAGCAGGCATTTTCATGATTCATGATTAATCAGTTGGATTTCTAATGTTCTTAAGAGGAATTGAACTTCATATGAGGTCAGCTGATATGACAAAAGCTTATTAAATTCAGTAAAAAATGTACTTCATTTATTTCTAGAAAGAATGTGAGATATAAGCATCATCATATCGTATCAGGAAATTAAAGATAAAAATACAAAAAGCACTTATGAATACATTCATTGAACTTGATAAGTATGGTTCAATAAAGTTGTGGCTCTAAAAAGCTAATTTCACTGTGGAACAAATGGGAAGCAAAGAAAAGGAGTACATTAATAGGATCTGTTCTTATGAATCTCGAGGGTGGGGGAGAAGTGATCAAGTAGAGAGATGTAGGGTTATATAAGTACCTATTTTAAGAGGAAAAAAACAATAGAAAGGTAAGTTTTTAGATACAAAACTCAAAACAAAGCAAGTTTCTTGAAGAGATGGAAATTGATAATTCTAGTAGGAGAATTAGCCTTGAAGAGGGAATAATGTCATTTCCACTGAGGTGGGAAGAAAAGAATTAATTAGGAATGTGGCTTTTGATGCATTCCTAGATAGCAAGCAGACTTGGGAGTTGACTTTTGAACAGTATCTGTTTCTTTCTGTAAAATAAATACATCTCTTATGTGTTCAAAGAGTGGACAGTTTCAGGAGAGTAGTAAATGGAAGCAGAGACTGGTCAGTGATATAGAGGTTATTGAAACATGTGGAGATCAGGATATCAGTCCTCATTGTCTTGAAATGTGTTTTAGGATATAATGCTCAGTTTTAATGCTAATCACTTCTTGGGTATATTACTGAATTTCCTTGCTAACTGACCTCCTTGCTGTCTCTTGGGCCCATTGTTTCTGGGGTAAAGATCATTCTCTAAGACCAGTAACATAAGGGTCTCAAGGATATACACCCCTCTGGCTTCTCCTTAGGGCAGCTGCATAATCTACACCAGCCATGCATGAAGTCCCTGAAACTGAGCTGACTTGTATCTCAGGCCTTTTTCAAGGCTCTGTCTTTGTTCTGCTGAACTACATGAAATGAGGCCTCTCCCCATCACATGGTGCTCTGCAAATGTAAACATTTATTTACCCACTATATAAATCCTAATTAAGCAAATAAATATATTTTTTAAAGATTTTATTTATTTATTTGTTAGAGAGAGAGCGAGAGAGCACAGGCAGACAGAGAGGCAGGCAGAGGCAGAGGGAGAAGCAGGCTCCCTGCCGAGCAAGGAGCCCAATGTGGGACTCGATCCCAGGACGCTGGGATCATGACCTGAGCCGAAGGCAGCCGCTTAACCAACTGAGCCACCCAGGCGTCCCAGCAAATAAATATTTTTTTAAATCACGACAGAATAAGTGTTTCTTCCCTTCTTAAATCACCTGCATAACTCATAGTCTTCTTTCAGAAACAAACTCAAGGACATCGCTGAAATTTTTCCTCATCCTCTTGCTCCTTTTGTTCCCCTAACACCTGGTGCACATCTCAATCATAATAATTGTCCCCCAGACCTCTGCTAGATTATAAGCTCCTTGAGAGCAGCAATCATGATTCCTTTCTGTTTGATCCTCTGAAACAACAAAGACTCAATATATTAAAAATAATAATAATTTTCACTAGATACTTAAGCTTCTGAGTGTGCTAGAAGAAAAACAAAGCAAGAGAGTTAAAAGTACTGGTATAGATTGGAAACAGAAAGCCGTTTCACCAAGACTTTATAGAATATATTGGGGGAAAAAAGTAGAAGTTAATCATTGACTTAATTTGTATTTGAGTCTAAGTGTTCTGGCAACTAAAGCCTAGAGGAAAGCGAAAGTGTCATATTTCTTAATGACTAATTCAAAGAGAAATTTATGTTTATCAAAGTATCCTTAGTAGTATAATGGGAAATATCTTCATTTGGTACTTTTAGAAAGATATAAAACTTGTTCAAATAAAAATTTAATATACTGACTGACCATAATACATTACAGTTCATGTTTTGAGCTACAGTATTATGGTCTAGGTATGTCACTTTATGACTAACAGAATACAGAAATAGAACTTAAGAAATCTGTAATTAACTTCTAATTAAATTTCTCTTAATAAAATATCTCAGGTTACTTTTTAGCAAGAGTGGATTAAAACTTTCTCAGTGCCGGCATTCAAAATTTTTAAAATGGAGACTTTCCTATAAGATATAGAAAAGGCAATGGTGGTAAGCTTCTACATAGTTCCAGGAGTCTGATTTTTATTCTCATTTTGGTTAAAGACCATATTTCTTCTGTTTAGTAAAAAAAAAAAAAAAAAAAAAAAAAAGATTCTTGCTTATATCACAAATATGTTCCTCAAATAGGAAATCTGCTCACATTATTTTCCCTTGGAGTTAGACATTATAGGAAAGACAGCTTGAGCTTTTTTCAGTAAAGTCCTGTTTGTATTTAATACTGATAATGCCAGTGTCAGTGTGAAAATAATGCTGTAGGTGGAAGACATTCATTGAGTAAATAGCTTTGCTGAATTAAGATGTACTTTTTTTTAAATGGGGGTGGATAGAACCTAGCCATGATTTATAACCACTTATTATGTGTTATTACACACACTTGTGACAGACCCTCTAATAAGACCATATGCAGTATCTAGTGCACTTACCTTTTAAGTCTGTGTTTCAAACCACCAACAATCCCTAAACTTACTCTCCTCCTACTTATTTATCACTCAAACAATGAATAGTAGAAGCTGAGATATTTAAATAAAATTAGTGATATGACTGAGAAAGGCTGGTATTTCAAAATATACAAGTCTAATTCTTAGTGCAATAAATAAAGAATATTATTTCATCAATTGAATTAATGGTAACCAAATGGGTTGACTTGCTTTTGTTTTTCACCCAACGTACCAAACTTTTTAAACTAACTTTACTGAACGTATAGATTTATAGTGATTATTTTTGGCCTTAGCTCTTGAATTCACTCATTTTTGTTCAATAGAATGAGCTGCACATGCTGTGGGCCTAGTGGTATATAGGGTTCTATAGAAAATAAGAAAGAATTGTTGTAAAAGGTCTCTCTCCATGAAATAATTTGTCATCACATTTAGGATAATATATCCTAATAATATAAATTACTGAATAAAATAAAAACCAGAAGGTAATAGTCATCAAAATGCATGACAAGCCTGTGCTATATAGGTGAACAAGGGAGAGAACTCTGAAAGCAGCAAAGTTAAAATAAGTTTTCTGTGGAAGTGAAAAAAATGTAAACCATCTGAACAAGTAAGTATTAAGCAGAAAGCAAAAGTTACAAAATATGAGAAGAGCCACATGTTAGTATGGAGAATAGTGCTCTCACAGCAGTGAAAGGGAAGTGGTGGAACCAAAGAGTGTCAGAGTCTACCTAAGGGATCTGACATATATCAGAGAAATAGAAAGCCTGATGAAGGCTGTGTTTTAGGAAGATTCATTGGACACTAATGTAGAGATTCAACAGGATACAAGAAGGCATGGTAATGACTAGAGAAAATGAAATGAACTGATTTTTTTTTTTTTAAGATTTTATTTATTTGAGGGACGCCTGGGTGGCTCAGTTGGTTAGGCGGCTGCCTTCGGCTCAGGTCATGATCCCAGCGTCCTGGGATCGAGTCCCACATTGGGCTCCTTGCTCGGCAGGGAGCCTGCTTCTCCCTCTGCCTCTGCCTGCCACTCTGTCTGCCTGAGCTCTCTCTCTCTCTCTCTCTCTCTCTCTCTAATAAATAAATAAATCTTTAAGATTTTATTTATTTGACAGAGATCACAAGTAGGCAGAGAGGCAGGCAGAGAGAGAGAGAGAGAGAGAGGAGGAAGCAGGCTCTCCGCTGAGCAGAGAGCCGGATGCGGGGCTCAATACCAGGACCCTGAGATCATGACCCAAGCCAAAGGCAGAGGCTTTAACCCACTGAGCCACTCAGGTGCCCCGAACTGATATTTTTTATTTAATGTGTCATTGCGATTATATATTGAAAAATAACAGCAGATACATGCAGCCATTTCTGTTCAAGCAGAAAATAATGATTTTATAATTTTCCATTTTCATCTGTGTGTATAAAACAAATGATGCTAACAATTACCTATCAATATACGTAGCTCCTGCCTGAAGCTAGATAATTTGAGCACATCCTCTTCTTCAATGAAATATGGAATACAAATTAATATCTGTATTACTGATTAGAATAAAAATGTGATTTATGATCAAGTAATCCCTAGGCCTTAGAGTAAACCAAATTACAAATTAACTTCTATGAACTTGATAATTTCAAGTATCTGTAGGAAATATGTGTGTATATTTTAGGACATATATGTCAGTTCTTTATATAAAATATATATTTATAGTAAATAGTTAAAAGTAAAATTATGTTAATGACTTAGTGGAAGAAGAGAACTAGGTAATAATTATAAATAATATTGATGCAAACTATATGGAGTAATTTCTGTGAAATCATGTGATTTCACAATGCCATAAATAATTCCAAAACTTTGGCCACTGCCCATGAGATAATACAGCATTTAGCCTTTCTGACCATGGTCCCTAAAATGAGGTCAGTTCTCTCGAGGTCTTGCACCTGACTCTAGAAGGAGTGATGATCAAAAGATGAGAATTAGGAAACCAGAGGGAAGAAAAAGATAGTTAAGTTTTGCTTAGCAACTTCAAACTTGTGTCATGGGACTATGTAGCATTTGAAAATCCTTGGGGATGATTAAATTCTTACCTATTGATACCTGGTGCCTACTCAAGCATAAACACAGTGCCTCTAAGGACTTAAAATTACTTGTAAAGGGTATTAACACAATCCATCATACTCACTTTAGAATTTTCTTACTATAATACTATAATAATCTGCTGAATCAGCTTTGCTGAATCTAACTTCTCTTGCATAGCTTTATTCTGTTTCACAAGCTCTAATTTCATCGACCTAAATGCCCTGAACATGAGTTTATATAACTGTTGTCATTGAATTCTCTCTTATAAACTTAAAAAGCTGGGAACTTGCTTTAAAAGGGTTCTAAAGTCATTTATCTGTTAATATTGCTTTCGGCATAAAATAGACCAGTGAATCAATACTTTGGATTCATGGATAATGGAGTATATAATTAATACTAGGTGCATAAGAATAAGACGTTTAAATTATAATATATTTTAAGGAATTCATTTCAGTCAGTTATACTTTCAGTATCTTTTTAAATAAGTTATGCTTGCCTTTTAAAATAAAATCTGGTCACACTTAACTATAGCTCATATAATCTATTCAAAAACAAATTCAAATCTAGGATAAGCAGACCTGGCTTCTTTAGACCTAGGACAAATATTTTTCACATAGTATATATTCAATAAACATAAATTCAAACAATTCGTTTGAATTTTTATTACATATGTAAAAAGGAAATATTAGGGGCAGTTCTACCCCTAATACCCTATAGTTCTACCCTATCTACTATACTATACTATACTATATATAGTATATCTATATACTATAGATAGTTCTACCCTATCTACTGGGTAGTTCAGTGGGTTAAAGCCTCTGCCTTCAGCTCATGTTATGATCCCAGAGTCCTGGGATCGATCCCCGCATCATCGGACTCTCTGCTCAGCAGGGAGCCTTCTTCCACCTCTCTCTGCCTGCCTCTCTGCCTGTCAAATAAATAAATAAAATATTTTTTTAAAAAAGGAAGTATTAATTAAAAATATAAGCATGGTCACAGGGAAAGCATACTCCCTGAGAAAAAATATATTTGATCCTGATATAATAATTTACCATTATTGATATAATAATGGAAAGTCATATAAACAGATATAGATAGATATAAATGTGTATTTTATTAAAGTATCTATTTTATATTTTAAGTAAATTCTGAAAGATATAGTATATGCTACTTTTTTGGCCCAATTACAACTAATCTAAAAAGAGTGTTATTTTATTAACATTTGACACAAATTTCCATGTATTGATTCAATGACAGGATTGATTCCTGTCACTTCAATTAAAATAATTGGTGGTAATTCATTCCCTGCCATCTATTTACATTAACACCTCACAGTTACATTTACCTCACAGTTAAATTTACCTCACATCCCCTGGTAACTTTTAAAGTATGGAAAAACATGAACTCCCTTCATAGCTTAGAGAGAGCATCCTTCATTCTTTTCATGCAAGATATTGAAGGACTTCTATAGAAAGAGAAGCTAGGTCTTACATTTAAGAAATTTTTAAAAAATGATAACTGATATTTTCCTTACTGTAAAGGCAGTTCAGTTAGATAAATCAGTTGAGACTGTCACAGCTCAACCCAATCAGTTACTGCTAATACAGCCATAGGCTGTGGCAGACACAGGCCATGGAATAGATGAGAAGGTCCTTTTCTATCTAATGCACATACAGATTGTTTCCTCAAATAATTTCAAAAAGGTGTATGCTATACATCACTTTGTGAGTCCAATGACAACTAAGGGATTCAGAAAGTATACCTTTATTTAATGTTTAACATAATTTGTTATTTACTTGGGTTTGATTTCATTTGAATCCCTCCCTGTTGTGGATTATGTTCAAAAATAGAATGCAGTTACATCACACAGAAATATGTCCTGCAGTGGCTTTTCCTTGTGGCACAAGGTTGCGTTTCTGATGTACAAGATTCCAGGACCAATGGGGCAAAAAAAAAAAATTGAACCACACTGAATATCTAAAAAGGAAAATAGAAAGATGGATTCAGAAAGCTACTTCTTACCACAGTGGATCACTGAGTGCAATGGGAAAGTCCCAGAAAGTTCAACTCTTAAATGGCTCAAAGACATGAATGTTTTTCCACTATTCTCAGATTCCTGAATCTTGATATAGTAGTGAATATCACATTAACCTGTTCTGCAGCTTTAGATCTTATAAGAGAAGCTAACAAAATCCACACATATCCCATGGATATAAAAGAAGCCCCATAAAATTGTCTGGGGGAAAATGTCACAAGATCACTTAGCATTATTTAAGGATGAATAAAGAGGATTAAATAAGAAAGAAAGAGAGATTGAAAAAATAAGGCTCTACTGAGGATTCCATAGAAAAAAACAAAGCTAACATGCACATAGTAAAGGAAACACATACTGTTGAAAAAAAACTTATAGTTCAGGAGAAAGTAAAATATATTCTGTATAAGCTTTATAGCTTCCAACAAATTCATAAGAATGTAAACTTTATTAAACAATAAAAAATAAGAATGATAAAACAGATGAATTTGAAAAAAGGACCTGAATAAAAGATTAAAATAAGGGGGAGCTTTATGGGATCAGACAGGAATGTAGCATCATAAATAATAGCCAAGTAAAGATGACATTAGAAACAAAAGAACAAAATCTGTACTATAGAAATTAAAGTCAGTAGTATAGAGAACAAGCCTGAGATTCTTTCTTATACCGAAGGGGAAAAAATACAGGAAAGTAGATTCTGAAGCAAAAGTGAACAAGCAACAAGATAAAACAAACAAACAAAAAAAAGAAAGCTGGAGAACATTATGTATACATATGCATGTATTATCTCTAAATATAATACTAGCAAAAGGAATTAACATAATAAAAGAGTACTAGTCCATTACCAAGTAAAATTGATTCCTGTAATACAATCCTAGTTCCACATTAAGAAGTGCACTAATACAATCTACTGCATCAATAGAGAAATATTATTGGACTATCTTGATAGATAATAGTAAAACACAGTGAGGACTACGATGAAACATGATGTGCAGTTTACATATTTTAACTCATTTTAATTCTCACCAAAAGCTTATGCTAGTCATTATTATCATCATCACTTGTGTGATGAGGAAATTGAAGCAGAGAGATTAAGAGACTAAGCCGAAGTTAGCCAGCTGGTGACAGGTGATGTTAGGATTGCAGGGGGTTTTGTTGTTTAAAAAAGTATGTATTCGGGGCACCTGGTGGCTCAGTGGGTTAAGCCTCTGAGTTCAGCTCAGGTCATGATCTCGGGGTCCTGGGATCATGCCCATCGGGCTCTCTGCTGTGCTTCCCCCTCTCTCTCTACCTGCCTGCTTGTAATCTGTCTCTCTGTCAAATAAATAAATGAAATCTTTAAAAGAAAAAAAAAATACATATTCATATTTATGTATTTGTGCCTAATACAAATATGTGTGCTTATGGGTAAAGAATTAGATAAAATTGTTCTAAAAATCTGAAGGATAAACTACTCTATACTATATGATTGTACATATCTTGATATACATTTAAAAAATGACTAAAGCAACATACACCAAAATATTAAGGAGGCCACCTTTGAAAGACCAATTTAATGGTGATTTTTATATTGTTTTTCCTGTTTTGCAATGTTTGTGTGCAATATTCGCATAAACCAATGTATATATTATATGAAGATATAGATTTTAATAATAACATGATTATCTGTAAAAGTATCAACATGAGACTGTCTTGAAGCCACACAGTAGTTACCGGCTCCAGATAAATCCTACTGCTACAAACAACTATTAAAATGGGTTAAAGAGAGTAAGTAATGGTTTTCAGAAAATGGAAGAGGCAGGGCAAGACTCGTATCTGTGAAAATGAGGTAATGTCTACAGGAGTCTTCCTCTGCCTGAGAGTAATTTCCTGGCCCTAACATAGAGCTCTTGAATTCAAGCAGAACATGGAGGTGCCACTGAGTTCAGGAGGCAGAGATGAGAGTCCTGGGCAGCTAAAGTAGTTAGAATCTGTAAATCAGGGTAAAAGAAAGGAGGTGTGCTGAGTTGACTATAGAAACTTCTGAAGGGTTCCACATGCCTTTGCCTAAAGGCTAGGTTATATTCATGTAATAGTAAAAAAAAAAAAAAACAAAAAAAAACAAGGTTTACAACATAGCAACATAATCGTTTTGTGGACTTGACAACAGAACAGAGATGGGCAGGTCAAAGAGTCCTGGGAGAAGAACAGTAGGGAATATTGAAGTTGAAGCCATTTTAGAGTGAAGAGATATCCTAACAGCCTCTGACAACATGAAAAAAAAAAAAAAGAAAAAGAAAAAGAAAAAAAACAAAAACAGGCTCTGCCTTAGGGTGACGCCCTGAAGAACTGACCTCTGTAGACCTTTCCTTTAAAAGCCCAAGTCTAAGCCCCAACAAGATCCACAGTAGAGACAGATTTGGAGGTTGATTCCCACAGAGTTAAGGAGATTCGGGTGACAATTTGGGCTTTTCACAGATCTGCATTGTTACTATAAAACCAAGCCTATCTATACAAGTTTAACATGATGAGTCAGTAATTGAATAGCCTTTTAGAGCAAAACTGCCTTCTGAGAATGATTATAAAGCTAAGTCTCCATAATGTAATGTCTACAATGCCCATTATTTAGTGAAAATCACCAGATAGACAAAGAAACAGAAAATGTGATCCATAGTCAATGAAAGTAAAAAATCAACCCATAAAAATGAAACTGAAGAGGACCAAACATTAGACTTAGCAGATAAAAACTTTTAAAAAAGTATTATAAACATGTTCAATGACATTAGGGTAAATATATTGCAATAATCATAGGAAATAGAGTTAATAATTGGACAGACAGTGAAGTCTAGCAAAGAAAGAGAAATTATACAAAAGAGCCAAATAAGATTTGTACCATTAAGTAGTAGACAAGAAATGAAGAATTTACTGGAGGAACTTAACATATTGCAGAAGGAAAAAAAAATAGATAATAAACTTGAGGACAGACAAAATTTTCCAACCTGAAAAATGAAGGGGAAATGTTGGAGAAAAATGAACACAGCCTCTGGTAAAAGAATATCAAATTGCATAACATATATATAATTGGAGTCTGAAAAAGTAGAAGAAGTAGATGAGGCAGAAATAAAAGGAAAGCTAAAAGAAGTTCAGCAAACCCTACATAAGATATTTAGGCACATTATAATCAAACTACTGCAAACCAAAGATAAGGGAAAATGCTCAAAAGCAGCCTGAAGGAGAAAAGAAAAAAAAAAAAAAACATACAGAAGGGAAAAAGATAAAATGATGGCTGACTTCACATTAGAAACCATGATATAGAGAAGAAAATAGAACAACATTCAAGTGCTTAGGGAAAAATTGGAAGAATTTTAAGTCTCACAAAAACATAAGAGTGAAATGAAGTTATTTTTATATAAACAAATCTGAGAAACTTTGTCTCCAGCAAATCACCATTACAAAAAGTGCTAAAGGATGTCCTTCAGGCCAAAGGGACATGGTGCTAGATTGCAACTCAGATCTACAGGTAGAAATGAATACCATCAAAAATGGTAAATAAGTGGAAAATTTTAAAACTGTATGTTCTTATAATTTGTATAAAATACATCTGACTATTCACTGTAAGGTGAGGTTACATTTTAGGCAGAGGTAAAAAGATACATTTACTTCTAAAAATAGAAAGAAGACAGGTAAATTATTTATACTGTTGTAAGATTATTACATGTATGAAGTAAGATAGCGAATATAAAGTATTACCTTTGAAAAGAAAAGAGGGAGGTCATAGTAAAACATGTATGCTGTATGATTTGTGAGCATGAAGAAGGAAATAGACTATAATTAGACTATGAAAAGTTATGAGTGCCTCTTGTTAACCCTGAAAAAACCGCTAAAACGCAATTAAAAAGAGACATTTAAAAATCAGTACAAGAGGGGGAGGAGTCAAGATGGCGGAGAAGTAGGAGGCTGAGACAACATCAGCCAGCAGGAGATCAGCTAGATAGCCTATCAAACCATTCCGAACACCTACAAATCCAACAGGAGATCGAAGAGAAGAAAAACAACAATTCTAGAAACAGAAAATCGACCACTTTCTGAAAGGTAGGACCAGCGGAGAAGTGAATCCAACGCGACGGGAAGATAGACCCTAGGGGGAGGGGCCGGCTCCCGGCAAGCGGCGGAGCACAAAATCAGAACTTTTAAAAGTCGGCTCCACGGAGGGACATCACTCCAGAGGCTAAACTGGGGTGAAGACCTCACGGGGACAACGTGGACTCAGGTCCCACGGGGTCACAGAAGGATCGGGGGTGTCTGAGTGTCGCAGAGCTCGCAGGTATTAGAGCGGGGAAGTCGGCTGTGGAGACAGAGCCGAGATTTCCTAGTGGTCTGTGACACGGATCAGGGCTCTGTGGCACTGGCCGGTGCTCTGTGCGAGGGGTCCCCACAAGATCCGGGGAGACTCCGACCCGGGAGAGCTCAGGGATCTACGGTCTCCGGAGACTCCAGGTGGGACTCTGCCAGAGACAGAGACGCTTGATCACAGGCTGGGTGAGCTCGGAGCACTCCCAGAAGCCAGTGAGATGGGACTGCTTACCCACGATTTTCTCTGAGCGCGGTCTGCGGGCGGGCGCGCACGGTCTCCGGCGCAAAAGTGGGCTTGGGAGACTGGAGGGATTAAACGCTTTTCTCTGAAGGCGCACTGAAGACTGGGGCCCCTAGCTCTCGGCTCCTCTGAACCGGAGATTGGGAGGCCGCCATTGTCATTTCCGTCCTCCGGAACTCTACGGAAAGCGTTCAGGGAACAAAAGCTCCTGAAAGCAAACCAGAGAGGATTACTTAGCCCGGCCCCTGGTAAGGGCGGTGCAACTCCGCCTGGGGCAAAGACACCTGAGAATCACTACAACAGGCCCCTCCCCCAGAAGATCAAAGAAATACAGCCAAGACCAAGTTCACTTAACAAGGAGAACAGCGGATTCTTATCTGGACAAAATGACAAGGCAGAAAAACTCACCACAAAAAAAAGAGCAGGAGACAGGACCGAAGGCTAGGGACCTAATCAATACAGACATTGGTAATATGTCAGATCTGGAATTCAGGATGACGATTCTCAAGGTTCTAGCTGGGCTCGAAAAAGGCATGGAAGATATTAGAGAAACCCTGTCAGGAGAAATAAAAACCCTTTCTGGAGAAATAAAAGAACTAAAGTCTAATCAAGTTGAAATAAAAAAAGCTATTAATGAGGTGCAATCAAAAATGGAGGCTCTTACTGCTAGGATAAATGAGGCAGAAGACAGAATTAGTGATATAGAAGACAAAATGGCAGAGAATAAAGAAGCTGAGCAAAAGAGAGACAAACAACTACTGGACCACGAGGGGAGAATTCGAGAGATAAGTGATGCCATAAGACGAAACAACATTAGAATAATTGGGATTCCAGAAGAAGAAGAAAGAGAAATAGGAGCAGAAGGTATACTGGAGAGCATTATTGTAGAGAATTTCCCTAATATAGCAAGGGGAACAAGCATCAAAATCCAGGAGGCGCAGAGAACACCTCTCAAAATCGGTAGGAACCGACCCACACCCCGCTATCTAATAGTAAAATTTACAAGTCTTAGCGACAAAGAGAAAATCCTGAAAGCAGCACGGGACAAGAAGTCTGTAACATACAATGGTAAAAATATTAGATTGGCAGCAGACTTATCCACAGAGACCTGGCAGGCCAGAAAGAACTGGCATGATATATTCAGAGCACTAAACGAGAAAAACATGCAGCCAAGAATACTTTATCCAGCTAGGTTATCAGTGAAAATAGAAGGAGAGATTAAAAGCTTCCAGGACAAACAAAAACTGAAAGAGTTTGTAAACACCAAACCAGCTCTACAGGAAATATTGAAAGGGGTCCTCTAAGCAAAGAGAGACCCTAAAAGTATTACCAGAAAGGAACAGAGACATTATACAGTAACAATCACCATACAGGCAATACAATGGCACTAAATTCATATCTCTCAATAGTTACCCTGAATGTAAATGGGCTAAATGCCCCAATCAAAAGACACAGGGTTTCAGAATGGATAAAAAAACAAAACCCATCCATATGCTGCCTACAAGAAACTCATCTTAGACCTGAAGACACCTCCAGATTGAAAGTGAGGGGGTGGAAAACAATTTACCATGCTAATGGACATCAGAAGAAAGCTGGGGTGGCAATCCTTATATCAGATCAATTAGATTTTAAGCCAAAGACTATAATAAGAGATGAGGAAGGACACTACATCATACTCAAAGGGTCTGTCCAACAAGAAGATCTAACAATTTTAAATATCTATGCCCCTAACATGGGAGCAGCCAACTATATAAACCAATTAATAACAAAATCAAAGAAACACATTGACAAGAATACAATAATAGTTGGAGACTTTAATACACCCTTCACTGAAATGGACAGATCATCCAAGCAAAAGATCAACAAGGAAATAAAGGTCTTAAATGACACACTGGAGCAGATGGACATCACAGATATATTCAGAACATTC
>RCUC01148242.1:0-28090 GCA_003697995.1 Taxidea taxus jeffersonii
AAAAAAAAAAAAACCAAAAGAAACAAAACAGATAACTGAAAGGTCTCAGCTGATTTCAGTGAACAGCTTTCCTTTCCTACAGTAAGCCTGTTCGTCTTACATGCTATGGAAGAACTTTCCCCTTCCTGGGAGCCATGGAATGGCATTGTATGGAGGTCCCAGGAAGAACGTTGTGCTTGGTCATTTAAGTAGAACCAGTGATGATCTCCAAAAACTTTCTTCCTCTTCGGGAAAATAGCAGAAGAACCTGTGGCAGTGTGAATAACGTGTTTCCCTGCTGGTCACGGAATTGCTTGTTCTTTAGAGCAGCGTTCTGTGTTCATCACACCTTCTAAGTCAAGAAAGGGGTCGTTGTCATTATGGTTATCTGGAGCCCCAGTTAATTGTCAAAAGATTTTTGTGATTAATGTGAAGGCAGAGAAACGGGGAGTTTTGAGTGATACATCACTCAGCGGGTGAGGCGCTGTCCTTCCCAGGGCTCAGCACGGCTCTGACTGGTGACTTAGTTGCTGCCCAAGACTCATAGATGAGTCTCCCCAGGATAGCCCAGGGTACCAGCTGCGGTGAGGGCCTGTTTTTTGTTTTAAGATTTTTATTTATTCATTTATTTGAGAGAGGGAGAGAGCATGAGAGGGGAGAAGATCAGAGGGAGAAGCAGACTCCCCGTGGAGCTGGGAGCCGGATGCGGGACTCAGTCCTGGGACTCCAGGATCATGACCTGAGCGGAAGGCAGTTGCTTAACCAGCTGAGCCACCCAGGCGCCCTGCGGGCCTGTTCTTTGTTTTTTTTCCTGAAGCTGCAAGTGCTGCTGGTCGAGTTTGCAAAGTCACCCACTCTGGTTTGATTTGTTGAGCTCTCAGAAGATTGCTGTCTGTCTGACACTACCACCTCCTAGTTAGAGAAGGCTCATCTGAGGTGGCAGGCAGCCTTGGTGGACCTTGAGTGTGGTGGGGTTGAGCACCTCTGGCCCCCCCGCCCTGTCTGGAGAGTCCTCGGAGCCATGCGGAAGGGGGTTGGTCAGCTTTTCAGTTCAGGCCAGGGCTCTGGTCCTGGTACTCATTGCTTGTTTCCTTGTTGAAATAGGGTAAAGGAAATGTAAACCTAAAATAAAAAGAAGGAAAATTAGTTGTTATGTAACTTGGAGGGGAAGAAATAGAAATGGGATTTAAAACAAAACACCTGCACAAGACTCTCTTGGAGGGTAAGGGGATGGTGTCTTGTTTCTGTGTCTGTGAAGCACCTGATTCAGGATCGACTCTCTGTAATGGAATTAAACTGCTTTCTCCTTGTAAAGGTGACCTCGGCACACATAACTAACCCAGAGACCCCATGGATTAAAATCCACTTCATAATAATGAACCGGGGTCTCCCCTCAAGGGCCTGAATCCTTCAGAGTAGACACCTGTCCAGAGCCCGCTCTGCTTGGGGTCTGGCGGAGAGTGCTGGCTTCTGGTGGGGGCCCTGGCCCTCTCGCCCACACGCTCTTCCCAGGACCCCAGGAGTCCCTAGTGGGGCCCCGGAAGCAGGGCGGGGGTGCATTGTGGCCGGGTGGCCGGTTGGGGCAGTGCAGAGCTTTGCTCCAAACCTCCCCACCCCTCTCCCAACAGTGACTGAGGCCCCAAGTGCAGAATGTGTTTCGGGAACATCAGATAGTGTGTGCGGTGGGAGGTGAGGCTGCAGGCAGAAGCCGGGGCAGACCAGAAGCTCCGCTGAGGGGCCGGGCTTTGTTCGGGAGCAGGAGGGGAACACCGCGAACTCTGTGTTTTGGAGACCCACTCCTAGCAGGAGTGTTTATTTGAAACATTCCTGATGACTAATGCCTGCCTTGTACCCAGCGCTGCTGCCTGCTGGGATGAATAGCCGTCTTTTCTTTTCGTGCAAGAGGAGGAGCAGTGATGATTAAAAGCCCGAACACTGAAACCCCTGAAGCTGTTCATGAAAGGAGCTGAAAGGGTTGGTGTAACCCGGGAACTGAATGGCTCAAATTGCCGGGAAGTAGCTTCCTTAGCTTCCTCACGCTCCTGCATCCCCAACCACGGCCCCTCCCTGCCCCACATGACCCTCTTGTGCCGCTCAGATAGAGAAAAAAGACCAGCACAAGGCATCTGGGCCATGTTCTTGCCAGACCGCGGCCTGGTTTGTGGGTCCTGAATGGGCACGCTGCGCCGTCCTGGGTGTGTGTGTGCTCCCCCCTCTGGTCCCTAGAGCGACTGCTGTGGCCCGGGAGTCCTAAGCTCTTCTTAGCCTGGGGACAGCACACCCCCTCTTTAACTCTTCAAGTTCTGGTCGTCCGTCCCTTTTGCCCCGTACTGCACTTAGTGGTGCTCTGAGATGCAGGCAAGTCCGTCTGTGCACGTTTTGGCAGCTTCATTCTCACGCCGGTGGGGGTGTGTGTGAAAGGAGGATGGGGGCAGGGGCAGGGGGCTGTAGGATCCCCACACTTAGCAGGTGCTCAGGACCGGAAAGCTCTTTGAACCTTTTTTTCATCTGGACAGTAAATGTTGATTAAAATCCTTTTCCCCATTTTATGAGTAGGCCTTCAGTAGTAGCTCCTGGTGTGAGCTGATAGCCTGTTGCATTTCTTCGATGGGCATTCTCAGCGGTTGTAGGGAGCTGAAAGCATTTTTAAAAACCCGTGGGTTTTATTTATTTATTTATTTTTATTTTATTAGGAAGTTCGTGTGCCCTCCACAGGTTCCAGCGGCCCCTCAAGTAGGTGTAGGTTTCAGTGACACTCCGAAGTGTAGCCCCACTATTGTCAAGGCCTTGCAGACCATGAAACCAAGGCTGGGCCACTCCAGGGGCGGGTGGGTGCCGTCTGCACACGCGCCGATTTCCCTGTCCCTATTTGTGCTTGCTTAGTGAACTCCCTAAACACCCCATTCCTTTTGGCCTTTTTTTTTTTTTTTCAGCCCACTCCTTTGTAGGAGAAAACAGGACAGGGACCAGCAAGTAGGGCAGCCTCCAGCCCCACCTTAAACGTAATCTGACTAATTCTGTAAATGACCCTTTCCCTCTCCCATCCAGTTCTTGTGTAGACCCCCTGGAAAATATTTCTATTTTTTTAATATTTCATTCCTAAAGTAATGTTCCATCTCTCAAAGATCTGGCATACTGGAGGAAGCAGATGTTTCCACTGGTCAAAGGATAACAAGATGAAGGTCCATATTGCCTTTCCTGGTACCTTGGGTCTGCTCCTGCGGTTAGCACAGGAGCTGGAGGACAGTCTCCCTCCAGTCGGCAGGGAAACGGTGAGGTACTCAGAGTGCCCTCTGAGTTGCCCAGTGCACAGGAGGGCCCTGGGGGGGCCCGGACACAGATGTGGGAAACCGTACAGGAACTTGTTTGTTCAGTTGAGTTTTGCCTTCTGATACCAGGTCAGAGATTCTGAACACTTCTGTCATCTGGGATCACCTGTGGAGTCAAAATGCAGGTGCCCACGCCTCAGCCCAGACTTTAGATTCAGTAGCTGCAGGTGGGGTGTGGACAGCCGTGTTTTTAAGCGGTTCCACAGGAGTTTCTAATCCCCAGCCAGCGTTCAGCACCACTTACAGAGCACTGTGCTCATTCTCCCCCTTCCCAGTCCAGTGGGGAGGAGAAAACAAGCAGATGTAGTTATAGGCACAAAGGAGGCTTGTCCTAGAAGAATCAGGGAGGGAGGGTTTCCCTAAGAGGAGGTGTTGCCTTGGGAGCCGGAGTCCGCAGGCAGGGCCCCTGCTGTGCGAGCAGTGGCATGGCTGGGGTGGTGCAGTGGGCAGATGGGGTGAGGGAGCAGCCTGCGGACCCCAGGAAGGGCTCTCAGGATTCACCTGGAATGGTCTTTGCTTTCCTCGCAAGCCACTAAAGGACCAGCAGAGGAGCCCCACAAGCAAATGGGGCCTGTTTAATGGAGTTTTGTTTTGTTTTAAATTTTTTTTAAGATTTTATTTATTTATTTGGCAGAGATAGCAAGTAGGCAGAGAGGCAAGCCGAGCAGAGAGGGCGATGTGGGACTCGATCCCAGGACTCTGAGATCACTACCTGAGTCAAAGGTTAAACCCAAAGGTTTAACCCACTGGGCCACCCAGGCACTCCTGTTTAATGGAGTTTAGTTCGTTTCCAATCTTAACAGTTTCTGAATTTGACATTCTTGTTGTTGGTAGTGAGTGCTAAATACAAAGGTGGTTTTATCCCTGATTCCTGGCACATTATTCCTAAAACCCGTGGGAGTTTCCTGAGTTCGCGCGTAGTAGGAGCATCTTATGTTCTAATGAGGTGACACCTGATGGGCCCCGGGGATAGCCTCAGGATGGGGGCTGGTTGCCCAAAAGACCTTGGCATCCTTAGTTGAAACTTGGAGCCCTACCCACTCCCCACCCCCCAACCACCGGGGAGGGGAGAGGGGCTTGAGATTGAGCCAGTCATCAATGGCCAGTGGTTCAGTCAACCTTGCCTACATAAGGGAACCTCCCTAAAACCCCCCGGACGATGGAACTGGGGGGAGCTTCTGGGTTGGCGAGCACAGCTCTGTGCTGGGAGGGTGGTGCACCCAGAGAGGATGTGGAAGCTCACACCCCTCCCCCCTGCCCCGTACCTTATGCCTCTCTTCCATTTGATTCTGAATTGTAGCCTTTATAATGAACTGGTAATAGTAAGTAAACTGTTTCGGCTGTGTTCTGTGAGCCATCCTAGCAAATTCTTGAACTTGTGGAGGGGGTGTGTGTGTCCCCTCAAGTTTAGCTCGTCTGTCAAAAGTGTGGGAAGCCCAGGACTTGGAGCTGGCATCTGAAGCAGGGGGTCTAGCCCGTCGCCTGGGGGTGTGCGCGGACTCTGGGTAGGTAGCGTCAGAATTCAATTGCGGGACACCCGGTTGGTGTCCAGAGAGTTCAGGAACAGTTGATGTGGGGGAGACACCCACATGCTTGGTGTTTGGAAACAATTGAGACAGTGACTGGTTTTCGTTTCTACCAAGTCCTTGTGTCTTCAGTCTCCGTGGGCTGCGGGGGGAAGCTGGGAACCCTTTGTTAATCATTTTTTCTCCAAGCTTATTTGTCCCAGCTCACAGGGCGCTGACTGAGAGCACGGCTGGGGAAGAGCTTTGGAAATGGACGTTGCTCTTCAGGGCTATGGGGTTAGGATATTTGGGGGATATGCTTTTTTTCTTTTTTCTTTTTTCTTGACTAGCGTGATTTGTAGGTTATTGTCCCTAATGGTGTCTCAGAACACCTGTCTGGGGAGCAAAACCGTATTACGTAAGTGAAAGAAACTACCAGACCCTTCTTCCTAGTTTTCTTTGCAAGGCAAAGTCAAAGGCCATAAACCAGGAAAGAAGTTTACTGAAACAGTAGGTTTAATTGTTTCCTGAGACAGGGAGCAGATGTCTGGGGTCTCCAGGAACTGCCCCCTGCTCCCAGGATTACGACAGCCCTGCTTTCATGGGCTGCTGGTGAGGACCCAGATCCGCTTCATAAGGCCTCTGTTGCTTGCAGTCTGCATGCCAGGCCGGGAGTCGGAGGTGTCCGATCGCGTGTGGGGGTCCAGCAGAGCCTCCTCAGCCCGCCGGCCCGCGCCACCACCTTCCAGCAGAGGTTTGACGCCCGGCAGAAGATTGGCCTCTCGGACGCCAGGCTCAAGCTGGGAGTCAAGGATGCCCGGGAAAAGCTTTTGCAGAAAGATGCTCGGTTCCGGATCAAAGGGAAAGTGCAGGATGCCAGGGAGATGCTGAACTCGCGCAAGCAGCAGAGCACGGCGCCCCCGAAGCCCCGCCAGGTGGCCGATGCCCGTGAGAAGATCAGCTTGAAGCGGAATTCCCCAGCCACCTTCCTGAGCCCACCCATCGGGACGGTGACCCCTGCCCTGAAGCTCACCAAAACCATCCAGGTGGGTGTGGCTCTTGCCATACGTTCCTGGGGAGCCAGGAACAACTGTGGGTTCAGGCAGGGGGCGGGGGCCCAGAGTAGTGGGGCCAAATGACAGTTCTCCCAAGTGCTTGAACAGTAACTGTATGAGGGAGGCAGGGATTTAATCTCGTTTTATGGGGAAGAAAGGGGGCTCCGGAAGAAGTAACTGACTTTCTACACAGAGCTAGCGGCGCGGGAAAGGAGGGGAAAGGAGGAGACGCTTGTGGGGCGTGTGCTGTGTGGCGGGCGCTTCACATGTAGGACCGAATTTCTCTCCCCACGACTCTGGGACCATTACCGCAGTTTTATGAAAGGCTCTGTCTCTCGGGATGTGGGTCTCTGTGCCGAGTTCCCACAGCCGTCGGTGGGAGGCCCAGGGGAGGAGCCTGGTCAGACCCAGCCCCTCGTCCGGCGCCCTGGCCACTTGCACAGCTGCGGGCGGAATGAAAACAGTATTTAAGGTTCACAGCGACTTCGGGAACACGAATAGCAGCAGCTGCGGACGTTCCCTGAGCCAGGTTCATGGAGCAAGACGACGCGGTGCCTTGCTTTGGGCACGAGGCACGCTGGAGGTTACCACGGGCCCCAACTGAGTGGCACCGTATTTCAAGTGCGGTGATGCCTTTCTCGGGGGGAGCTCGTGTGGCCCCCCAGGGATGAATCACGGTCTCTGTGTGTTTCTAGGTTCCTCAGCAGAAGGCCATGGCACCGCTCCACGCCCATCCTGCGGGAATGAGGATCAACGTTGTCAATAACCACCCGGCCAAACAGGTGGGAGAGCGAGGGCGTGGGGGCGTGGGCGCGGGTGTTCTTTGAGGAGCCCCGCTGGGTCGCCTCGCTGCGGCCTGGCCCGAGGTTCCCAGTGTGAAGACCTGGAGGGATTACGTTTGGCTTTTGGCAGTTGGGAGTTTTCTGTACTCTTATTTTTTCAAAGATTGATTTATTATAGAGAATGTGTGCAAGGGACGGGGAGGGGCAGAAGGAGAGGGAGGGAGAGAACCCAAGCAGAGTCCCTGCCAGGCACGGAGCTCAAGACCCTGAGATCACAGCCTGAGCGGAAACCACGAGTTGGACGCTCAGCTGACTGCGCACCATCCAGGAGTCCCTGCAATTTATGAGTCGTTGTTGTTGTAGTTGTTTTTAAACTTCATACAGTGGCGGGGGGCAGGGTGGGCATATAAGGGGCAGAGAGGCAAATTCTATTTTTTATAATTAAAGTAGCATGTGCAAAAAAATTAGTATGTACTTAATATAGAACATTTGCAAAATAGAGAAAGATTAAAAAGGAAAAAAGAGTTCTTGTGCTCCTTCTTTCCAAAGCCAACAGCTGTTGAAATTCTGCCCTAGCTCCTTCCTGTTTCTTTGGGGTTTTTTTGTTTTTAGGTGTCATTGCTGTCTACTTACTGCCTAGCTGAAGTTGTGTGTTTGCTGTTACATTATTACCCAGTTTTGTGTCCTCCTGTTTTCACTTTGTAACACAAGCGCATATGTAATTCACATTACTCCAAACATTTTTAATAATTGCTTAATCCATTGAGTTGGTGTTTCAGTTTACTTAAGCCATCTTCCTCTAATTCTCACTGTTAGAAATCCTTCTGTGAGCATCTTTGTGGCTAAAGCTCTTTCTGGGGTTTGGATTTCTATCTGTAGGCCAGATTGCCAAGGATGGACTTTCTAAACTAAGATAATAAACACATGTTCTGGGTGGTTCTAGGTGTTGCCTGCCGTGGGAAGGTAATTCTCACGTACCCGGAGGTTGCAGCACTTTTGCTGGACCCTTGTTTTGTGGCTGGAGAGCCGGCCTGTGAGGATTGGACGCCCAGGCCAGTCTCCCCTGGGCCCCCCCTGCGCCTGCTTCTCCCTCCAACCAGCTCCACGTCTCTTCCTCGTTCTTGCTCTGAATGTCCTTTCAGGACCTGCAGGCCCCATTAGCTTTTCATTCTTTCTTCTCAGAATTTATATGATTTGGAGGAAGATGATGACTCTGTAGCTCCCATTCCTAGTAAACAGATGAAATTTGCAGCCTCCGGCAGCTTTCTCCACCACGTGGTAAGGCATTTATGTTTTTCCTGCACTCTCCGTGTGTATGATCAGTGGATGGGAGTGGTCGTGGAGAGTATGGCCTTTCAATTCAGAAATGTTTTTTCCTGTCTTAAGGTTCTCAGAACTGCTGATGCAGTCCCTGGTTTATAGATGCAGGGAGCAGGGTGTCCAGTGCTGTGCTGGCGGCCCCACGGCTGGTGAGGTGCAGAGCTGCAGCTTCCGCTTGCTGTTTCCCTGCAGGGGAAATGGGAGATCCCTGAGGACGGCATCTTGTTTTCCTTTGTGGCAGGACTTTCTGCATGTTCCCCTTCCCTCTGTGGTCAGCACCTCTGGCCACTTTTTGTTTGTTTGTTTGTTCTACAATTTTATTTGTTTGACAGAGCTACAGAGCATAAGTGGAGGGAATGGCAGAGGGAGAAGTTGGCTCTGCACTGAGCAGGGAGCCAACACGGGGCTTGATCCCAGGACCCTGGGATCATGACCCAAGCTGAAGGCAGAGGCTTAACCCACGAGCCACCCAGGCGCCCGTTTAGCCGCATTCTTGACACCAGGGTGGTGTCAAGAGGTGTCAACTGAGGACACCATCCTCAATTGGTGTGTTAGCAGGAATAAGCCATACTTGGCCTGTGCACTCCACCAGGTGCAGCCTGCACGCGGGCAGGCTTGCTAGACTAGGCTGCTGGGCGGATCCCACATAGAGAAGGGACGAGAGCCGTATCTGGGACCATCAGGGTGGCCAGTAGCAGTGGGTATAGCCCGTGTCAGGACAGCAGCCTGGGGGCACCCGAGCCAAGCTTGGCCTTCGGCCTTCAGAGACCCGAAGACTCCATTTTTGCCGCTGCATTGAGTGTGTGGACCATTTCGTCGTTGCCGCTGAAGTTCTCAGAGTGCTGTGCGAAGCTGAATAGTGCCGACCTGTTACTGGGGGCTGGGCCTTTGCACTGGTTGAACTGCTGAGGTCGCTGCCCAGGGAGTGGTCGGCTGGCTCAGGTCCTGGCTCAGCCTGCTTGGAGGACTGCGGTGTCTGTGTTAACTAGGATTCCCCTTCCCTCCTGCCCGGGAAGGCCGGTGCTGTTATTAGTCCCATTTTACAGGCGAGGGATCAGGCCCAGAGAGGTGAAAATATGTTCAGTATCATCCAGCGTATAAATGGTAGATCTAGGAGTCAAGCTTCCGCAGTTGGCCTCCCAGGCCACGTGTGTCATGTACCGTCCTGGCCGTCGGTAATCAGAAAGCAGATTGAGAAGTGTGGGGTCCAGCACAAGGAGGACATTGCATTTGATTCCGAGAAGCCAGTGAATCACCCCGGCCCCAGGCTCTGCCTCTAGCGGCTGTGTCTGGCCCTTCTTCCTGAGGCCGGAGCTGGCGGCGCGGGCTTAAAGCAGCAGGGCCACCTGCCACTTCTGCCTCACGCATCTTTTCCCTCAGGCTCGTTCCTACCAAGAAGTTTCCTACTTTATGTTTCCAAGGGACCACATCCCCAGTTAGGGGGAGCAGGGGAGAGAGGGAATGGTATCTGCTGATCTGCACAGCTGACTCTGCCAGCGTGTCCCTCATGGTCCGGGAGCCGATCGGGCCGGGGCTGCATGTGGCGCCTCTGTGTTTAGAAACCCGGACCAAAAAGTTGGGAGTCTGGACCTTCTGAAGAGTGGGTTCCTCTGCCAGGCCAGCTCAGAGCTAATAGCCAATTATGATAGAAACATATCTGGCAGTGAACTTGACTCTAAGCTTTTGGCCTTCTCATTAGCCCCAAATTGCAGGATTTCATAAAATCTCCATGATCTGGGTAGGCCTGTGGCTCCAGGTCAGGCCTGCATGGAAGTGTCTCACCAGGGGCTTCCTGCTCTGGAGTGAGGCTTCTGTAAGAGCATGGGCAGACTGTGTTTCTCCCCTCCCGCCCCTTCCCTGGGGGAAGTCACTGGCAGCCTTTCTTGGCTCCGGATCTCTGATGGGGTTGGGGGGCTGGGAGCCCCTGGGGGCGAGGACTGTCGGCTCCGGATCGCTTCTCTCTTGCCTTCTTCTCTAGCTTCTCAGATTCCTGTCTGCCCGTTCGTTTAGGCCGGACTGAGCAGTTCCAAGTTCTCCGTGTCCAAGGCCCTCCCTCTCACCAAAGTGGTTCAGAATGACGCGTACACAGCCCCGGCCCTCCCCTCCTCTGTTCGAACAAAAGCCTTGACCAGCATGTCCCGGACGCTCGTGAACAAGGAGGAGCCCCCGAAGGAGCTGCCGCCCACCGAGGTGAGGGGAAGGCGAGGAGAGGGAGCGAGCGCACCCGTCGGGGGTCAGCGTGTGCTGGGGGCCCGCGGGGCGCGCATACCCTGTCGAGCGCTCACAGCACCTCCGCGAGGTGCGCGTTACCGCCTCCATTTTACAAAAGAGCAAAGCAAGCCTCAGTGAGCCCTGCCCTCCTCCGCATGCTTGCGGGCAGTTGGGGGCACCGGAGCTGCAGACGGAGCGGCCTTGGTGCTAGAACAGCGGCCTGCCCGGAGGAGAGCTGCTGGGAGCACTGGGGAGAGAGCATCTGACCGTGCGGGGCTGGTCGGAAAGGCTCTGAGGAAAAACCGTCACCTGAGCTGGGTGGGTCGTGACACATGACTGGCACGTCCTGAGTGTCGTGGTGGGGCGCGACTGTGACAGGCTCTCTAGGGGGCTTTCCTCTGGGCCTTCCTGGTCACTTGCCGGGTGGATGTGCCACTGCTGAGCGCACAGTCGTTGTCTGATTCTGGTCACTGTCTTGTCTGGCAGCCTGTCCTCAGCCCCTTAGAAGGCACCAAGATGACCGTCAACAATCTGCACCCTCGAGTCACCGAGGAAGACATTGTGGTGAGTCCTGCGTCCTGCCGGGGCTCTAGCTCTCAAACTGCGTCTGTGTCCAGGGGCCCCAAGACCGCCACCAGTTCGCTAATTCCCCGACACTCATGGGACTCCTCAGAGAGTGCTGTCGGGGCTAAGGTTTATTCCGGGACACAGAGCAAATTCTGCAAAGGGGAAGGCTCATGGTGCAGAGGCCGGGGAATCCAGGTGCAAATTTCTGGATTCCTCCCCGAGTGGAGTCACACAGAATGCACTTTACTCCCCCAGCAACGAACTGTGATGCGTGAAACCAGGGAACTCAGTACAGACTCAGTGCCCAGGGTCTTTACCCGGAGCTAGTCGCGTAGGCTCCCTCTGTCCCCGCACGCGAGCTTCCGGACTCCCAGACGAAAACAGGTGTTCAGCGTAAACCACATTGTTTGCATAGATTAGGCTCAGTGAGTCACTCTTATCAGTTAGGGTGGTGGGAACCCTCCCCAATTCCAAGTTGCCCGACACCAGCGAAGATCCAGCCTTGGAAGCAGGTCTTTTCAAAAGCGAGCGGTCGGGCTGGCTCTGGGAACTCTGCTCTTCACAGCGTCAGAGCCAGGGCCGGTGTAGGGTGCTGGATGGGGCCTGAATGGGAGCCTCTAATCCTGTAGTTCACAGCCTTCTGGTTATTTTCCTGTGAGTCTTTGGAACTTGTGCCTCCTGTAGGGGATTTCATGATGATTCCAGAGTAAAACGTATGAGATAGATTGGGGCTATGGGGTGGTTGGCCTCCCTGGATTGCCCTGGTCTGTCCTGTCCCTGTCCCACCCTTAGTCCTGGGCAGAACCTAAACCTGGCAAGGAGAGGGCCTGATGAAGCCAGGACTTTTCTTCTCCTTTATCTTCATTTAGGCACCAAAAAAACCCACTATTAATCTGAAAGTCCAGTTGCCCTTTTAACTCTGAATTGTCACATCCCAGGAGGAAGCGCCTGGACTCCGGGCTCTGCAGCGGAGTTTCAAGTGCTCTAACAGCCCGTAATGGCCACCACGTTTGGCACGGGTTTTGAGTGTGAAACACGAGTGCCGTGTGATAGCTTTGAGAAGTAAGCAGGCTCACCAGCGAATGACACGTTAATAGAGAGTCGAAACATCTTTTTCCTGATTATAAAAGTAGTGATAGCTACTGTTTATTGAGCATATGCTATGTGGCAGGTACTTTGTGGGCAGGATCGTTGAAAATACGGAGTAGGGGGACCTGCTGGCCTGTGGTGGTCACCACCCAGTGTGAATGGCAGCAACAGCCGCCCTCCCTTTGCTCACACGGGTGATGTTTGGAGAACAACAGTAGTGAGATTGGGGTTGCACTTAGTATTCGGTTTCCCTCTCTTAGTTTTGGTATTTAACATTTTCCACTTTCTCGTGAAAATTCATTTCAGTGACCCCTTCAGAAACCTTTTCTGTCCCCATGACAGCGTGAAGGGAGTCGCAGATGAAGACGTGACACGGGTGCCGGCTGGCCTCCGCGGTCTGTCTCCGCGCTGTCTTCCTTGTCTGCCCCCCCCCCCCCCCCCCCCCCCCTGTAAAAGGAGGTGGGGGTCGTCAGGGGACATGATGACGGTAGTGACACACGCTTACAGAGCTCTGCCCTAAAAGTGCCTGCATTTGAGTTTTCAGCAGCCCTGCGTAGAGGGCGAGCCCATTCCTTTTCTTTTTTTCAGAAAAGACTCATTGTCAGAGAAGTTAGATAACTTGCAGGTTCCGTGGTGACCTGTTCGTCACTGCCTCTGATGAGCCTACACGTTCCTTTTCATGACGGGGCCCTCAGAGAAATTCTGTAACTCCCCTCCTTGTTGAGAATGGAGGTGCCGCAGCGGGAAGATGCTGGGGTGCCTTCCGGAGGGACACAGGGACTCTAGGGCTTAGAAGCCCAGACCTGTTTCTGGCTGCCCGCTCGGCTCATCCCCCCATCTGGTCCCACGTCGGGAGGCCTGCAGGGACCCCACCTGAAAGGGAGCCTCCTGAAATCCCGGGCGCTGGGCAGATTGAGCTGGAGTGCGGCCGCCAGTCTCCCCAGAGCTCTGGGGTGTGTGACTGGCAAGCAGGAGGGCGGCCCTGGATTCTCTGCAACCCTAACCCCCCTGTTGTCTGCAGGAGCTTTTCTGTGTGTGTGGAGCCCTCAAAAGGGCTCGCCTGGTCCATCCTGGGGTAGCAGAGGTGGTCTTTGTGAAGAAGGACGATGCCATAACTGCGTACAAGAAGTATAACAACAGGTGTTTGGACGGTAAGTCGGGGAGGAAGCAGCCACCTCACCTTCCTGCCGCTCACTGCTCCCTCTCGGGCAGCAGGCCTTCAGAGCGAGCCTTCCTGGGGGGCGGCTGGGAGGACTCCGGGCACGCTCAGCCGTCTGGATGGAAGGTTCCTGGGCACCAAGAACACACAGGGCCCTGGGTTTTCATGCAACCCTAGGACGTCGGTCTAGTGACACCATTTCTCCGTGGATGGTTCTCTTAAGAGGTCTTGCTGGGGAAGCCGAAAGTCCTCTTCCAGCTGTTGGTCTTTTTTTTTTTTTGATTTATTTATTAGAGAGAGAGAGTGTGTGCGAGCTCAGGCAGACAGAGTGGCAGGCAGAGGCAGAGGGAGAAGCAGGCCCCCTGCCGAGCAAGGAGCCCGATGTGGGACTCGATCCCAGGACGCTGGGATCATGGCCTGAGCCGAAGGCAGCCGCTTAACCAGCTGAGCCACCCAGGCGTCCCTCCAGTTGTTGGTCTGATGACTGCTAGGACACAGCTTCCTCAGGCGCCGGCAGCCTTGTGTCACGGTTCACTCCTGGGTGGGCGCTGCTCCTCGGGGGCAAGCTGCCGGTTTTCTTGAGCCCACAGTCATGTTACTTATCTCGGGACGGCCTGTGGAGGGAAACTGCCTGCCATGGCCCAGTTGTCCGCTGATTAGTTCTCTCCGTGTTTATCAAGTACCCTTGTGCACCAGGGACGTGTGCTAGAGAGGCAGACGCTGGTGGGACACGGCGGTTGTATTTCTCTGTTGGTGAATGATGTTGGGTGTCTCTGCTTGTGCGTAGTAGCCATTTGTATCTCTTGGAGAAATGCCTTTTCGGACTCTTTAATTGAGTTTCAATGAATTCTTTAAAAAAAAAATTTTTTTTATATATGACTTCTTTTTCTACCAGATAACTGATTTGCCAGTATTTTCTCCCATCCTGCAGGTTTTCTCTCACTCTTCTTGCTCTGTGCATTTACAGCTGTGTGCTGTTCTCTAAGCAGTGCCTTAGCTGCGCCCCACAGATTTTGTGTGCTGTGTCTTGATTTTCATTCATCTCAAAGAAATGTCTGAATTCCCTTGTGATTCTTCTTTGACCCGTTCATTACTTAGAATTGTCTTAATTTCCATGTATTTGCGACTTTGCCGGGTTTCTTTCTGTTCCATGAGTGTTTACAGAGACTGTGCATGTGTTTTGCTGCTGGTAGATGTCTGTTAGGTCTAGTCGGTTTGTAATGTTACTGGAATCTTCTCTCTCCTTGTTGACCTTCTGCCTGGTTCTGGCCGTTCCTGAAAGCGAAGGGTCACCAGCTATGAACGTCTACTTCTTCCAGTTGTGTTTTGCTTTGTGTATTTGAGGGTCTGGTGTTAGCTGTATACATGTGTGTGTGTGTTAGTTGTGGGTATGTTTATCATCGCTTTCTTTCTTGGTGCACTGACCCTTTGGTCATTTCAGAATGACCTTTTTTGTCTCGGGGCACCGGGGTGACTCTTGGTTTCAGCTCAAGTCACGCTCTCAGGTCCTGGGATCAAGCTCGTTGAGCTCTAAGCTCTGTGTGGAGTCCGCTTATGATTCTTACTCCCTCCCCCTTCTGCCCCTTTCTGCTCACTTGCGTGAATATTTCTAATGTGACCATTTAGGTCCTTTTTTTTTTTTTTTTTTTAAAGATTTTATTTATTTATTTATTTAACAGAGATCACAAGTAGGCAGAGAGGCAGGCAGAGAGAGAGAAGGAAGCAGGCTCCCCACTGAGCAGAGAGCCCGATGCGGGGCTCGATCCCAGGACCCTGAGATCATGACCTGAGCCGAAGGCAGAGGCTTTAACCCACTAAGCCACCCAGGCGCCTCCCATTTAGGTCCTTTAAAGAGTTTTTTACCATATATATGTATATATATATATTTTAAGATTTTATGTACTTGAAAGAGGGAGAGAGTATGAGAGATAGAGCACGAGGCAGGGGAGGGTCAGAGGGAGACACAGGCCCCCCACTGAGCCTGAATGAGGGTCTCCATCCCAGGACTCTGGTATCATGACCTGAGCCAGAAGCAGACGCTTGACTGATTGAGCCACCCACACCCCCCATTTTTCACTAAATTTTTTGTTGCTACCTTAATGGTTGCTCAAGAGTTCACAGTATATGTTGTAACTTACCAGAATCTATTTCAGGTAAATATTAAATTAATTCCAGTGAGGTATTAGAAACCTTACCCTGTATGGCTCTGTTCCCTCTCCCTGCTTTGTGGCGCTGGGACGGCCACACTTCTCCCATAGCGTGTAGAGTAGCCGCCCCAGCAGAACCTGGCGCCGTCAGTCCTTCATAGAGCAAGTAGAAGCCTCCATGTTCACTTTCGAGTTCTTTTTCCACTTAGTTTCATTGCATAAACCTTTTCCTTCATGACCTCATGAACGAGCTTAGAGTCACACTGCGTTCAGGCTCTCCCATCCCGCAGTTCTCCTCTGCTGCTCAAGGGGAGAAGGGAGGTCTGTTTCCACTTTGCTCTTTGGTGCCGTCTTTGCTGAGGTTTCGTGGACCTCACACCTGGGGTTCCCCGTCGCCCGTCATGGAGCCAGAGCTGCCAGCAGCGGGGGCCCCGGTGAGGGAGGTGGAGCCCTTGTCCTTTGGTCCGGAGCCGAGGCCTCATCGCAGAGCCTCTTCTTTTCTGGTTTTTCAGGGCAACCCATGAAGTGCAACCTTCACATGAACGGGAACGTCATCACCTCAGACCAGCCCATCCTGCTGTAAGTCCCACAGGCAGCGGTGCTGGGGGCGGGTGGAGCTCTTCTCCCGTTTACTCCGTGCGAGTCTCTTCCTGCTGCGGAGTAACGTTCCTGCGTCCGTGCTGTCCTCTGCGTCCTCCGTGCTGATGGCAGCGGGGCCGTCGGGGTGCTGGATGGCTTAAGAGTGACCGTACCGCAGGGTTGCTGCAGGGGCCTGCCCCGCGGGGCTGGTGTTCTCAGCTTTAGAATTTAGAAAGGCCTGAGAAGAGAGGGGAGAGCAGGCCAGCTGAGTCTTTGTTCCACTGTGAGTTCCATCCAAGTGAATGAAAAATGCCACCTCCTCACCCCGGATGCTAATGGAGACAGTACCCGCTGGTGGCCCTTGTTTTATGCATTTTTTGGAGCCTGACGTGCACGAAATGTAGATTGGCAGGACGTCCTTTTATAGACGAGAAGACAAAACCTCAGGAAGATATCAGACTTGCCAAGGTTGGTGGGGCAGACAGACAGAAATTTAGAAAGATGAGAATTCGAACCTCAGGTGTTGAATTGTGTGACTTGGATAACTTTTTTTTTTTAAGGTTTTTTATTTATTTATTTGACAGACGGAGATCCCAAGTAGGCAGAGAGGCAGGCAGAGAGAGAGGAAGGGAAGCAGGCTCCCTGCCGAGCAGGGAGCCCGATGCAGGACTCGATCCCAGGATCCTGGGATCATGACCCAAGCCAAAAGCAGAGGCTTTAACCCACTGAGCCACCCAGGCGCCCTTGGATAAGTGTTTTAAGCTGCACTCCAGGATAGGTTGTATCCTGGAAAATGTGGATTTTTATGACCTAATAAGTTTGGGAGGCATTAGGCTAATAAACAAGAGCGAAGCCGATTCCTTGACTTCCAGACTTCTCCAAATATGTAATAAGCTGGTGTGGATGTGACCGTCTCTGGAGGGCATACAGCATTTCCTGAAGCGAGAACCTCAGATCGCCAGGGCTGCGTTTCAGTTTTGTCATCCGTAAATTAAAAAATGCTGGATTTGCTATAAAATGTCATGAGATCAGGGGGTACAGAAAGCATGTGTTCAGCACCTAGCTTTCGTAACAGACTTAGTAAATGGTGGGTTCCCTCTGCATCTGAGGGGAAAACTGACAAGGGTTTTGACTCTGCTCTCCGCAGACGGCTGAGCGATAGCCCCTCGGTGAAGAAGGAGAGCGAGCTGCCTCGCAGGGTGAATTCTACCACCTCATCTAACCCTCCAGCCGAAGTGGACCCTGACACCATCCTGAAAGCGCTCTTCAAGTCTTCGGGGGCCTCTGTGACTACACAGCCCACAGAATTCAAAATCAAACTTTGAGCGAGGGCCGGGGGGGGGGGGCAGCCAGAAGCAGGGCCGGAGGAGGGTGGCTGTTTCCTAAAGCAAAGCTTGTGACCAATGGGCCGTCGGACTGGAGGCCCCTGAGCGTGGGAAGGGTCGCCAGGGGTAGAGCGCTTCCTCACCGGGCGGGACCCACCTTTCTGTGTTGTGTTCTCCCCTGCGCCCCTCTGTACGTGACCGTTTGCCGTCGTCTGTTTCTTCTCCCTCCACCTCATCACCAAGGTAGGCACGTGTTGCCCGGTGTCTGTCTCCCTCATCTCAGCCCCACACTGATTTATCTGAAAATGGTACCCTGAGTTGTCTGGAAGGCTCTCTGGCGGCCCCGTGGAGTGCAGGGCCGGGGCCTCTCTGAAGGACACATTTTTCTCCAGGAGGCGACGAGTTGCCTCCCCTTTCTCTTTTTTAAACTTTCAAAGTGGAGAGTGGGAGCCCCTGTGTCCCCCCCGCGGGGCAGCCAGGTGCGCTTGAGAGCTGTGCTACTCGCCTGCCTGGTCACTGTGTGTGGCCCGGGGAGGGCTCAGGCCATAGCCGTCTTGGTCTCTCACCCCGGTTGGCTCCGGGCGGTATAGTCTGGAGAGGGCTGGGTGTCAAGGGCCGGTGAGTCTGCTGCTCCGCTGGGAAGGGGAAGAGCATCCCCGGCCCCTGCCGTGCGGTCTCTCTGTCTCCCGTGGCTCAGGATCCCCTCGCCTTGCCTCCTGCCTTGTGGCCCGCCCCCCTGCTCCATCTCCTGGGTCTCATCGCCCGGAGGAGAGGCATCCGCGGCCCTCCCAGTTCTCAGCCGACAGGGCGCTCGTCACACCTGGTTTGGATGCAAAGTCAGCTCTGCTAGTGGGATTTTGTGGGTGTTTTAAAGGTCTGCCTCTTGTTCTTTGACACTGAGGTTGTGAGGGATTATTTGAATGGGAGATGGGGGCTTGCTCCTGGCCTCGCTTCTGGCCTCAGATTCCCACAGGACGGCAGGGATGCCGAGAGAGGCACACACCCAGCTCCACCTAGGGGCCCTGGTTCCCGATGTTGTGACCGACCCGTCCTTCCATGACCAGCGGGGTCTTCCCCTGCCTTGGCAGCGAAGGGCACGGGGAATGCTGGGTGGTCGGGAGGGTGTGGGGAGACCAGAGCAGCCCTTCCAGGTGTGTGGGGGCAGAACTGTAGCCCCCGGGGCAGCCCTTGAACCCTAGGACAGTGGGGCTCCACGGGCCTCCTGCGTCTCTGCTGCTTTGTGGGGACTGCGGAGGGAATGGCGCGGCAGAGCCGGAGCGAGTTGGGCGGCAGCTGCAGAATCGGTGGCACGCGCCTAGGAAGCAGAGGGGACCTGAGACACTAAAAGCTCTCCGTGACCGCTTGGGAACAGCCCAGTGGAGAAAAATCTGGAAACTCCTGTTTCCAGAGTTCTGTCTGTAAGTGAGGAGGAGGACCCGGGCTTCGAACAGCACTCGGTCCTCCCACTCTAAGGCTGCTCAGGCCTCGAAAGTCCACGGAAAGTACCTGACGGTGCCTCACCCTGCGGTCCAGAGAGAATGCTGCTTTTGTTCCCGTCTTCCCTTTTCCCCTTTTGAACGGGTGCAAGCTTTGCTCTTCTCAGCAGCTGGAAGACATTCCTCCTCCACTTTCCCCTTCCTGATCCATGAGAGCGCCTGCAAGGCAGTGGGACCAGATTTCTCAGGTCCTGGGGACGGCTGGAGCACTGCTTGGACTTGGCTTCAAGTAGGGATGGTAAATATCCTGCCTGCATGGCATAACCCCCCCCCCCCGGTCCGTGCCAGGCTGCTCTGGCTGTCAGAGTTCGTGGCACCCAGCTGCAGCATCCTGGCCCTCTGGACCCGCCCTGGGTAGCTGTGAGGTACACGGCCGGGTGGAGCTCGCCTGCCTCCCCTGCTCTACAGGGTGTCGTCACGGGAAATGGAAGAGAAGGTGGTGGGCCAGTCCTTGTGTCCCTCTCCACCTGCCACCCCTCCACATTCCTCGTGTGTATCTCTTGTTCAAAAGGAGAGGAAGAGACATTAAGGGATGGAGGAGACTATATGTTACTTACCCATTTCTGAATAAATATTTGTTATTCCTACCTTTGAGCTGTTCTTTCTTTAAGGATTCTAAGTGGCCTCATGGGACTTGGGCACTAGAACACAGGAGTTTGCCTCTGCTTTCCTGCTCACCAGCTACGATCTTGGGGCAGTTCCTCCCAGGACTCACTGAACCCGTCTCCATCGGGGAGTGCGTGAGCATTTAGCAGCTGTGACGCACCTGGCACGGTGACGGGGGGTCCTGGGCCTGAGGTGCCTCAGTGGGTGTGAAGCATGGTCAGCTCCGACACAGAATTAGGTCTGTTCGTAGGGAACAGGAGGGCCTGACTTTTGCCTTGGTTTGAAGACCTCAAATGCATGGGTGAAGTTTCTCCTAGGTCAGTTATGCATTAGAAAAAAAAAATCCGTTGATGGATTTTGTGTGTGTGGTAAAACGCATGAAATTTACCATCTTTGTACATCCCAGTGGCATTACATACAGTCCTGTTGTACAGCCCACCACCGGCCATCCCTAGAACCCTTCATCTTGTAGAACTGCAACGCTGTTTCCATTCAACAGTAATTGCCCATTTTCCCCTTCTCCAGACCCTGGCAACCATCATTACGTGTTCTAAGACTGATTACTCGTATAAGTAGATTTGTACAGTATTTGTCTTTCTTTGGCTCACTTCATTCAGCATCATGTCCTCAAGCTTCTTCCATGCAGTATATATGAGAATCTTTATTTTTTTTAAGATTTTATTTATTTGACAGGCAGAGATCACAAGTAAGCAGAGGCAGGCAGAGTTGGGTGGGGGAAGCAGGCTCCCCGCTGAGCAGAGAGCCCGATGCGGGGCTCGATCCCAAGATCCCGGGATCATGACCTGAGCAGAAGGCGGAGGCTTAACCCACTGAGCCACCCAGGCACCCCAAAGCATCCCAACTCTTGATTTCAGCTGAGGTTGTACCCTCAGAGTTGTGTGATCGAGCCTGTTTAAGATCCCCCACCCTCCACCTCTACCTCTCCCTGTCTCTAAAAAAGAAAAAACTTGCTTTCAGTTTGGGGGGATCCATACCCAGAAGTGGAACTGCTAAATCCTAAATCAAGATTAGTAACTTGAGTTGCTATCCAGTCTGCACAGCGGCTGTACCTTTTTATATCTTCATATCGGCTTATTGTGGTGTAAGTGGAACAGCCCCTCTTCTGGGAAGGTAGAATGGAAGTACTTCATCCCTGTCCTTTCCACCAAATCGAACCCTGGAGATTTTATAGAAAACAAACATAAGCCTGAAAGGTGGAGAGAAAGACTAACTGAGGACCTTGGGACCCTGGGACCCAAGGAATTACTGGCACTGAGTTTTTTGCTTCACATCTCAAAACAGTTCTGAAAGGGCAGACAAAACCCCCCATAAGGGCCAGAAAAGGAAGAGCTCACAAGACTACAGCTTCACCCCAGAAGAAACCACCCTGACGCTACCAACATAAGCCAGGTTGGGAGCTTAGGCTTCCAGCCTCGCTAGGCTGTATCGGGGGAACCTCGGAATTCCTGTTGGAGTGGTATAGGAGATGGTCAAGCAGGGAGCTGGAACTTTAAACTGGTGTCAATGGAGGCCATATGAGAAGAAATGAGGCCCCCTGACCCCTCCCAACCAGGGTGTTCTAAGTAGAAGTGAAATAGGATGATGGAACTCCCGAAAGGCAGTAACTAGGAGGCACTCCCACCCTGGGTGTCAGACTCAAGCAAGGAACCTGAGCTCCAGCCACACCTGGCAGTAATTAAGCGGTGCCTTTCCATCCCCATCAGAGGAGGTGTGCTGTAACAAAATCTAAATAAGATAGTGTTTGTAACGACCCAAAATGTCCATGTTTCAGTCAAAAATAGGCTGAAGAGGCCAGGAAAACAGAAAAGGGGGTAGGGAGACAATACCGAGATAACAGATGTTAGAATTACCTACCAAGGATTTAAAAGCAGTCATCATAAAAGTGTAACAAAAAATCAATGAACACACTTGGAACAAGTGAAAAAAATACAAACTCTCAGCAAAGAATATAAAGAATCATTTAGAGCTGAAAAATAAAATTACCAAAAAAGCAACAAAGAATCCTTGAACTTGAAGGTAAAGCAATAGAAATGAATAAATCTGAACAGAAAGGAAATACTTAAAAAAAAAAAGGACTTCAGGGACCTAGGACAAACTAAAGTCTAAAAAATCATCAGAGTACCAGAAGGAGAGAAGAAAATTTTTGGCTGAAATAGTTGGAGTAATAGCCATATACTTACCAGAAATGGTGAAAGATCTAAACCTGTAGATTCAAGAGGCTCTAAGAATCCCAAACAAATCGAAAGAAATTAACACCAAGACACTTCATAGCCAAACTTAAGAAAACTAGACAAATTTTAAAAGCAAACGAAAAAAATGATACCTTTTAAGGGAAAAACAATATGACAGGTCCCTCATTAGAAACCATGAGGCCAAAAGAAAGTGGCACACTTTTAACATAAAGTTGGGTGAGAATTCTACATCCAGCAAAAAATATCTTTGAGGGATCAAGGTTATTTCAGACATTCTCAGATAAAAGAAAACTAGAAATGTGTTGCCTGCCTGTAGACTACCCTAAAACAATGGCTAAAAAAGTTCTCTAAACCTGAAGGAAAAAATGAGGAAACTTTGTGTATCAGAAAGGAAGGTAAAACAGTAGGAATAGGGGCGCCTGGGTGGCTCAGTGGGTTAAAGCCTCTGCCTTCAGGTCGGGTCATGATCCCCGGGTCCTAAGATGTAAGATGGAGCCCCGTGCCGGCCTCTCTGCTCAGGGGGGAGCCTGCTTCCTCCTCCTCTCTCTCTCTCTCTCTCTCTCTGCCTCTCTGCCTACTTGTGATCTCTCTGTCAAATAAAATCTTTAAAAAAAACCAAACATGTAAAACTATAGGTAAAATACTTCTCTTGAATTTTCTAAATTGTTAATGGTTGAAACCAAAATTATAACAGTGATGTGGTTCTCAATGTACACAGAAGAAATATAAGGCAAAGGGAAATAGAGGGAAGTTTTCTACATTTCACCCAAACTGGTAGATGTCAGCAAAAATATACGGTAGTAACAAGTATATATGATGAGACCCCTTAGAGCAATCACTAAAAAAGATAACCCAACCCGAAACACTACAGAAAAATAAAAACGAATCTCTAAGAAAAAAATGTTCATGTAACCCACAGGATGGCAGAAAAAAAATAATTTTTTTAAAAGATTTTATTTATTTGACAGAGACCACAAGTAGGCAAAGAGGCAGGCAGAGAGAGGGGGCAGGGAAGCAGGCTCCCTGCTGAGCAGAGAGCCCGAAGCGGGGCTCGATCCCAAGACCTTGGGACCATGACCTGAGCCAAAGGCAGAGGCTTAACCCACTGAGCCACCCAGGCATCCCGGAAAAAGCAAAATTAAAATGTGAGATTAAATGTGTGTAACACTAAGATCACTATCAAATATAAATGGTCTATATATACATCCACTGAAAGAGACTGGCAAAGCGAGTGAGAAAACATAGCCTTACTTACATGCTCTCTGCAAGAGACACATCAAATATGACAATATAAGGCTGAAAGCAAAAGGATTGAAAAATATATATATCATGCCAACAATCCCCCAAAAGTAGCTATGTTAGTATCGGACACATTAGACTTCAGAGCTAAGGAAGTTACCAGAGATAGAGGAACACTGTATAGTGGGAAAAAAAAAAAAAAAAGGTTGACCCACCAAGAAGATAGAATCCTAAATATGTATTAGCAAGTAACAGAGCTGCAAATCATGTGATGCAAAACCTGATAGAACTGGAATAGGAAATCCACACTTAACACTTGAAGACTTCAACACCCCTTGCGACAGGCAGAACTAGACAGAACATCAAGGATGTAGAACTTACCACCACCAACCAACGGGATCCAATCAACAAAAAATTCCACCCAACAACAGAAGACAAATTTCTTTTCAAATACCATGGGACATATACCCATATCCTGCCCAAAAAACAAATCTCAACAAGTGTAAAAGAATCAAGTTTATACCGTGGGTTCTTGGTCACAGTGAAATCAGTAATCCCTGGGTTAAATATTGAAAGCTTCCCCTCTAAGATCCGAGACAAGACAAGGATGTCTGCTTTTACCATTTGTGTTCAACAGTGAATTGGAGGCTCTAGCCAAGGGGTTTTGGTTTGGGGAGGAGTTGGGGAATTGCAGAGAAAAGCATGCAAATTGGAAAGAAAAAAGGAAAATTATCTCTATTTGTAGATGACATGGTCTTTATACAGAAAATGCTAAGGAATCCACTGAAAGACCACCAGAACTAATGCATACAGCAAGGTTGCAGAATGCAAGGTCAATCGATACAATGAGTAATCTACAAGTCGTATTAGAAAACAATTCCGAAACTCAGCATAGAATCAAACAATAAAATAGGATAAACTTAATACTTAATCAAGTGTACTTAAAATAAGCGTAAAACTTATATCCTGAAAACTACAAAACATAGTTGAAAGAATTTAAAGGGGTCCTGAGTAGCCAAAACCATCTTGAAAAAGAAGAGAGTTGAAGAACTCACACTTCCAGATTTCAAAACTTAAGTAAAATGCTACAGTAGTCAAGACAGTGTGATACTGGCATAAGGATAGACATACAGACCAGTGGAACAGAATGGAGAGTCCAAAACTAAAGCCTCATGTATCTGGTCCATTAATTTTCAGCAAAGGTACCAAGACAATTAATTCAGTGGGGGAAAGAATAGTCTTTAACAAATGGTGCAGACAACTAGATACCTTCAAAAAATAAATTTAACTTCATCAAAAATTTAAAAGCTTTTGTACCTTTAAGAAAGTGAAAGGACAACCCACAGAATAGGAGAGAATATTTGCAAATCACGTATTTGATGAGGGAATGGCATCCAGGAGAGATGAAGAACTCTTACAGTGCAACAATAAAAGTAAAAATAACCCAACAGGGACGCCTGGGTGGCTCAGTTGGTTAAGCGGCTGCCTTCGGCTCGGGTCATGATCCCAGCGTCCTGGGATCAAGTCCCACATCGGGCTCCTTGCTTGGCGGGGAGCCTGCTTCTCCCTCTGCCTCTGCCCGCCACACTGTCTGCCTGTGCTTGCTCCCCCCACCTCTGACAAATAAGTAAATAAAATCTTTATAAAAAAAAAAAAACAACAAAAAATGAGCAGACTCTGAATAAACATTTCTCAAAAAACAAAACCCCACACAAATGGCCAATGAACACATGAAAAGATGCTCAACATCACTCATGATCGGGGAAATGCAAATCAAAGCCCAATGAGCTATCTCTATATGATCATTAGGATGGCTATAACCAAAATATTAGATATAAATAATGGCGAAGATGGTGGGAGAATGTTAAACCCTCAAACTTTGCTGGTGAGACATTAAAATGATGCAGCCGCTTTGGAAAACAGGCAGTTCTCAAAGAGTGAAACACAGTTACTATAATGATCACGAAATTCTCCTAGAGGGGCTCCTGGGTGGCTCAGTGGCTTAAAGCCTCTGCCTTCCGCTTAGGTCATGATCCCAGGGTCCTGGGATCGAGCCCCGCATCGGGCTCTCTGCTCAGTGGGGAGACTGCTCCCTGCCCCCGCCCTCTGCCTGTCTCTCTGCCTACTTGTGATCTGTCAAATAAATACATAAAATCTTAAAAAAAAAAAAAAAAATCCCCCTAGCTATGTATCCGAGAGATCAAGACACGTCTGCCCATACGTTGTAGAGAATATTTATAGCAACATTATTCACAACGGTCAAAAGTTGAAAGAACCCAAATGTCCACAGACATATGGAGAAGCAAAATGTGATCTATACCTAAATGGAATATTACTCAGCTCTGAAAAGGAAGGAAATCCTGAGCCCGGCTACTGCGTGGACTGACCATGACAGCACGCAGAGTGGACTAAGCCAGACGCAGAAGGACACATGTCGTATGACTGCATGATGTGCGGTATCTCGAGGAGTCAGAGTCACAGGAACAAAGTAAAATGGTGGTTACCGGGGGCCGGAGGCGACAAGCACAGAGCTTCAGCTTGGGAGGATGAGACACACGGGAGACGGTAAGGCGGTGGGTTGCACAATACCGAGGAAACACTTGATGCCGCCGAGTCGTACCCTTACAAATGACTAAAAGGGCCAGCCTCAATGAGGTGTTCACGGCTGTCTGCGCCACGGAAGGCTGGAAGGTTGAGTTCCCCCCACGCCGACACTTACCCACACATCCGCGTGCGGACCGTTCGGAGCGGACGAAGGTTGGGCGCCGCAGGGACCCGGGCCGGGAGGCGGGCCTGGAAACGCGCAGGCTCCCAGCGCCGGACTACAACTCCCGGCGGCCCCCGCGGCTTCCGGCTGGCAAGATGGTGGCGCGCGGGAGGAAGCGTGGGTCGCGGGACGCGCGGCACGGAATTCCGAGCCCGCCGGGCTACTCAGGTGAGGGGCCGCGGGTCCGGGCGGTCAGGCTTCCCCGGGAGGCGGCTCGAGCGTCGGCGCTGGCTCGGGGACCCCCGCGCGTTTGGGTATGAGGCCTGGTGGCCCCGAAGCCCCCAAGACGCTCTGCTCGCGTCTGGCGGCACTTTCCCGGGACGAGCCCATTTTGGCCACCGCTTCCCTTGGGTAAACCCGTCTCTGTCCACACTCTGGCCCCGGCCGAGGGAGCCCACCCGCTTATCACCTCTGGCACTCCTAGTCTGGCGCCTGTCACCCCTGGCCGGGCTGTGCCCTCCTAACTGGTGCTCCTGCCCCTGCTTTCGGTTCGTCCAGGTGCCGGAATTTGCTTTCTAAAGTCAGATTTTTTTCTTAAAGATTTTATTTATTTATTTGAGAGAGAGAGATCACAAGTAGGCAGAGAGGCAGGCAGAGGAAGCAGGCTCCCTGCTGAGCAGAGAGCCCGATGCGGGGCTCGATCCCAGAACCCTGGGATCATGACCTGAGCCGAAGGCAGAGGCCTAACCCACTGAGCCACCCAGGCGCCCCTAAAGTCAGACTTAAATCGGATTTTGCCTCACAGCCTGCCTGTATACCCCCATACCCACCGAACTCCCTCCCGTGGCTTTACAAGTTAGCACCTAAAACGAAAGCCAAACTTACTGACTTGTGTGGCCCCACACGTTCTGCCTCAGCCGCCCTGGAGCTCTCTCTGTTCCTCTGGAGCAACAGGCTCTTTACACCCTCAGGGTTTTTGCACTTGAGGTGCCCTTTTCACACAGCTGTGCCTTGTGACTTTAATACTAGTTCCTCGAAGAGGCCGTTCAGATACCAATCTAAAGAGCTCCACCATGTAACCACCCCGCAGTTTCCCCCTTTCTTTCCTATTTGATAGGATCTTGTTATGTGCTGCCTTGTTCATTGTCTTGTCCTACTCATGGGAGCTTCCTGAGCACAGGTGCTGCAGCTGTATCCCCACCGTGCTCTGAAGAAGGCCGAGAGAAAAACAGGAAACAGCTCCTAGCATTATGGGAATGTCAGACGTTATCCCCAAATGATTATGCAGATAGAGACTTAGAGACATGGAGAGACATTGTCAAGGCACAGAGAAGGTGGCTCTGACGTGGCATGTAAGGCTCTCAGAGGAAGTAAAGTTAAACCTGAAGAATGGGTGGAAGGAAGAAGGTTGGTGTTTCAGGTAAAGTTTCGTGTGAGCTTGAGTGAGGCCTGGACTTACAGGAGGGGTAGAGAGAAGGCGGAGTGGCAGGCCCGCACCGTGGTGGGGGCGGACTCTGCAAAAAGATGTGGAAGGTAGTCAGGGTCTGGCAAGGCCTCCAGCCGATGTCAGGATTTTGGTGGTGACCCCAAGAGCAGTGGGGTTTGGGCTCCCATCGCATTGTGCTCCCCGCCTGTAATAATTGCCCGTTTACATTCTCTCCCCCACCTGCTTGGGCGTCCCTCCTAGGCCGGTTCTCTGTTCCTTCACTCTCCAAGCCTGCACAGTACTCTGCACAGGCCTTGCCTAGGGAAAGGGCTCAGTGATGGAACGGACAGACAGATGGGTCAGAAAGGGACAGCCTGAGCTTGATTTCCACGCTGTCCCTCCCTGTCCCCATTTCCTGTCCAGCCATCCCGATCAAGTTCTCCGAAAAGCAGCAGGCTTCTCACTACCTCTATGTGAGAGAGCACAGAGTTCGAGAAGGCACCAAGTCTTCCTGGCCTCAGAAGCGGACCCTTTTTGTCCTCAATGTGCCCCCATACTGCACAGAGGTGAGCTGGTATCTGGGAGGGAACCTCTAGGGTGGGCCAGGAGCTCGGGGGAGGGTTGGGTTTCCGCTGGCCTCTACCGCGTCCTTACTTGTTAGATGGAAGCATCCAACTGAAGCCCAAGGGAGGGTATCTCGAAGGCTGCTGCTTCTGTCTCTTGTGAGAGGAAATAGCTTTATTCTTTTTTAAAGTAATCTCTACATCCAACCTGGGTCTCGAACTCACAATCCCAAGATCAAGAGTCATGTGCTCTATCGACTAAACCAGCTAGGGCCCTGGAAATGTCTTTTTAAAGATAAGATTTATTTTTTTTTTATTTTTTATTTTTTTGTAAGATTTTTATTTATTTATTTGACAGAGAGAGATCACAAACAGGCAGAGAGGCAGGCAGAGAGAGAGAGAGGGAAGCAGGCTCCCCGCTGAGCAGAGATCCCGATGTGGGGCTCGATCCCAGGACCCTGAGATCATGACCTGAGCCGAAGGCAGCGGCCCAACCCACTGAGCCACCCAGGCGCCCCGATAGATTTATTTTTTTATTTGAGAGAGAGAGCACGAGCACGCACAAGGTGGGGGGAGGAGGAGACCCTCAAGCAGCGTCCACGCCCAGCACAGAGCCAGATGCAGGGTTTGATCCCAGACTTTGAGATCAAGACCTGAGCCAGAAGTAAGCGTCAGACACTTAACCGATTAAGCCACCCAGGCACCTTGGAAATGTTTATTATTTTTATTTTATTTATTTTTATTTTATTTTTGTTGAGGGGGGGGGTGTTCTTTTTAAGCTGTGCTTTGAAAA
>RCUC01148243.1:0-57204 GCA_003697995.1 Taxidea taxus jeffersonii
AGCTCAGAAGGAGAAGCTGCCTGACTTTTATTCTGTAAATGGTGTAGTGCCAGCAAAAGCCCTGCATTAGAACTCCGGAAAGGTGACAGAGGACGTAAAAGTGTCAGATACCATCCCTGACCCTCCCATAGAGAGGGGAAAAAATCCAAAAAAACAGTCCCCAGAATTAAGGATAAGAATCTGGAAGGAGTTTCTGCAAGCTACCATATAGACGAGGCAGAATTAAGAAGCAGCAAGAACATCTGGCTCTACTCTCTGGTCAGAACCATGAAAGGCTGTGTGGCTAACCCCAGGAACTGGGGAAAAAGGAAGATCTTCCTAGAGGTAGGAGAAAGGACCTTGAAACAGAAAAGGCTCAATAACCAGGAAGATAAGCACAAATGGGTAGGAAGGCTGGCAGGTGGGTTGTCTGCACCTAGCAAACTAGCTACATGCTTGTGGTCACTCACCAGATCACATGGCCGACCTTAAAACACAATGCAATCATACTCTAGAGGTCTGAAACTTTTTTTTTTTCACTTAACAACATGTTATGAAGATCAGTTATGTTAGTTCGTAAGTCTGTGAGAGAGTATTTTAGTGAGTTCAGTTTGTGTGAATCAGTGCTCACCAATCAGGGTGACGGGATAGCAGGGGCCACACAGGGAGTTGGATGAACAGGCCCTCAAGTTTCTTTTCACCTCTCACAAGTGGTGCCCATCACAAGTGCTGTGACCATAAGCTCAGTAAGCACACGGAGGGACTAGGTAGTTTTCACTTTTTCTAAGCACCTGACACAGTCCCTGGTACTTCAGAGGTAGTCAAGAAATATTTGTTGACAGACTGCATGAAATGACTATCAGGCTGACCCAGGTTCTTTCAAGGCTCCCTTGTATGAACTCGCACCATAGTTACCACACTCCAAATACATTGACTTTAATGCATCTGCTTCTTGATTCTCTTTTTGTAAACTATTTTTAAATTGTTCCTCAATTTCTTACCAAATTGTCCTTATACTCTTTCCTCTTGGAACTGTGGAAGGTCTGTGCATCTTCTGTAATGCCCATATAGGGCATTATCTACATTTCTAGCTTACCAGATCTTATGTAAGATATATTCAATTTTAAAAATTAAGTCTGACTGAATCTGTACCTTTTTTTTAAAAAAGATTTTATTTATTTATTTGACAGAGATTGCAAGCAGGCAGAGAGGCAGGCAGAGAGAGAGAGAGAGGAGGAAGCAGGCTCCCTGCCGAGCAGAGAGCCTGATGCAGGGCTCGATCCCAGGACCCCAAGATCATGACCCGAGCCAAACCCACTGAGCCACCCAGGTACCCCTGAATCTGTACCTTTTTAAAAAAATTTTAAATTTTTAAAAAAGATGTTATTTATTTATTTATTTGACAGAGAGATCACAAGTAGACAGAGAGGCAGGCAGAGAGAGAGAGAGGAGGAAGCAGGCTCCCTGCTGAGCAGAGAGCCTGATTCGAGGCTCTATCCCAGGACCCTGGGATCATGACCTGAGCCGAAGGCAGAGGCTTTAACCCACTGAGACACCCAGGTGCCCTGTACCTTTTTTTAAAAAAAGATTTTATTGATTTACTTGAGAGAGAGAGAGGGAGGGGGAGGGAGAGAGAGAGAGAAAAAGAGCATGAGCTAGGGGGCAGGGAAGAGGGAGAAGCAGGCTCCCCACTGAGCAGGAGGCCCAACACAGGCCCCGAACCCAGGACCCTGAGGATCATGACCTGAGCCCAAGGCAGATGCTTAACCAACTGAGTCACCCAGGTGCCCCTCAATCTGTATTCTTATAATTAAAAAAAAAAGTTCTACCAGAAAGAGAAAATAAATGAACTCAATAGTTTTGCCAAGAATGTAGGTGGGGAAAAAAGTTCTCAGGAAAAAAATAAATGAATAATGATAAGAAGTAATATATGATATAGAAAACAAAAGAAGAGAGTAATTATTGTTTAAGATTTTATCTTTATCATTGAGCCTGGGTGGCTCAATGGGTTAAGCCTCTGCCTTCAGCTCAGGTCATGATCTCAGGGTCCTGGGATAGAGCTCCGCATTGGGCATTCAGCTCAGCAGGGAGACTGCTTCCCCCTCCCCCTCTGCCTGTCTCTCTGCCTACTTGTGATCTCTCTCTCTCTGTCAAATAAACAAAATCTTAAAAAAAAAAAAAAAAGATTTTATGTTTTTGAAGTAAAAAGCAAAGTAAAACAAGTAAAAATAGAAATGGGAAAGATATATTACAAATAGGACAATTTAAAAAATAATGTTTTCATAGATATAACTGACTACTAGTATTTTTAAAATAATGAAATGAGACAAGTGTGTAGCAGAAAACAGAAATAGAAAAAGATTAAGGAAGAAATGAAAATGTTGCTAAAGAATTACATTCTAGGGACACCTGGGTGGCTCAGTTGGTTAAGTGACTGCCTTCGGCTCGGGTCGTGATCTCAGGGTCCTGGGATCGAGTCCCACATGGGGTTCCTTGCTCAGCGGGGAGCCTGCTTCTCTCTCTGCCTCTGCCTCCTTGTGCTCACGCGCTCTCTCTCTCTCTCTCTCCCTCTCTCGCTCTCTGAAAAAAAAAAAAAATATTAAAAAAAAAAAAAAAAAAAAAAAGAATTACATCCTACAAAAGACTGCAGGCCCAGATGGTTTTTCTGTTGGCCTCTTTCGAAGTTTAAAGGCTAGATCATTTCATGATATTCCAGAACAGAGTAAGATGAGAAGCTACTGAACTCATGCTACAAATTAAATATAACTAAAATAACAAAAGTAGGGGCGCCTGGGTGGCTCAGTGGGTTAAACCCTCTGCCTTCAGCTCAGGTCATGATCTCAGGGTCCTGTGATCAAGCCCCGCATCAGCCTCTCTGCTCAGCAGGGAGCCTGCTTCCTCCTCTCTCTCTGTTTGCCTCTCTGCCTACTTGTGATCTCTGTCTGTCAAATAAATACATAAAATCTTAAAAAATAAAAATAAAATAACAAAAGCTGATAAACATAGCACAAAGAAAAATCTCAGACCAATCTCATTTATGTAGAGGGATATAAAAATCCTAAATAAAATGATAATGAATAGAATTCATTTGTACACTTAAAAGATCAATCTATTATGAATAAATAAGGTTTAATATTAGTAAATAGGGAAGTTCAGAATTAGTAAATCTATAATTTTAATCTGCCAAGCAAGAAAAATTATTTTCCCCTGCTAAGATGGCAAACTATTACTAAAGTAAATGTATTTGCTAACAAAAACACAGAAGATAACTACGAAGAAACTTTAACATAATAAAAAGCATCTAATCAAGCAAATAGCAGAATTACACCTATTCCCACTGAAACTGAAATTAAAACAGAACTACCTATTTTTATCATTATTGTCTAATCTTTGTTTGGGAAGGTATAATCAATGTCCTAAAGCCTAACACAGAAATAAGATCAAAGGAAGAGACATGATTAAATATTTAGAAAATTTAAGGAAATTAAAAATTCTTAGATTTAAGGGTAACCGATTATTAAAAAATGAATACCATTCACAACCAAAAGTACCTAGGAGAAAGTTAAGTATCATAAATGTTTTTTCCAAATTAACTGATAGACTGTTCTAACTGTATTTTGGAGAATTACCACCCTCCCCCATTATAAAGTTCAGAGACAAAATTGGCAAAGAAAATACTGAAGGAGCATTGAAGAACCAAATTTGTCATATATGAAAAAACTATAAAGCAAGGTATCTTAGCCTTGGGCATTATTGACCTTTTGGACTGGATAATTCTTTGTTGTCAGGGGCTGTCCTGTGCATTGTAGTATGTTAGCAACATTCCTGCCTTCTACGCACTAGAAGCCTCTAGCACCTTCCATGTACAACAACAAAAAGTGTCTCCAGACATAGCTAAATGTTCCCTGGGGGGCAAAAATTGCTCCTTGTTGAGAATCACAGACTATAAAGTGCCAGTCATTAAAAACTGGGGCACCAGTATAAGAAGTTAATGGGAAACAATATTTATTAAAGAAAGAGGTACCATATATAAATGGGTATAAGGAAAATTACTCGATAACCCTGGGTCAACAAATAATTTGGTGGAGAAATAAGTTTGAAGGTTTCATATGATATCTAAAAGAGACTTTGATTAAAGAGTTAAATATAATTGTAAAGCCAGAAGACAGTATGGTTGCAATATTAAATTACTAGTCTAGAAGAATTTTCTAAGGTTAGAAACAACAGAAATCTTAATGGGAAAGATGGACAGATTATAGAATTTTAAAAAATGTATATCCAAGAATACAAAGAAAAAAGGCAGACTGATGAAGTTTTGGCTTGAGAAATTCCCAGCTAGATATAAAATATCTGGCTAGATTGGTTATCTAGTTCAAAAAAATATTCTCAAATACAGACAAAAGGCATTAATGTGAAGATACTGATTATAACATTATTTAGGAAAGCAAAAAAGCTAGAAACTTTGTATCTAATTGTAGAGCAACAGTTAAATAAACTGTCATACCAACTTTATGGATGGAATATTATGTAGCCTTTACAAATGACATTATGTAGACTGATAAACCATGACAATGTATTTAAGCTACAGTAGGTTAAAGAAGTAAATAATAATGTGTACATGTCATATAATTATGACTATACACAATGTGCATAGCAAGAAAGATGAGAAGGAAATACAAAAGTGGTTGGTTGTAAAGCCTGAACAAAAGCTATGGGAAAGTATGATATGTTAAATGAAAAAATGTCAGGAGGTAACACATAACACAGGAGGGAACACATAAAAACTTATGTGCAGTATAACTTAAAGCTTTGTGGAAAATATATAGCTGTAGAGGAAGAAAAGGCTAGATGTAAATATACCAGGAACTAAAAAACCTAAACCATAATACGTGTAATAGAGAGCATAATATTTGTAAGCATTCAGAGGAAGAACCATCAGAGCATATATAAAAACAGAAAAAAACCCAGTTGTTAAAGAGATACTGAAGCTATGAAATACAGCGAATCCGGTGATGGAGTCCGATAGAGGAGCCTACGCAAAGGGTGAAGGTTTGGATAGTACATGCCTCAGTCTTAAAAGGAAGGAAAGGGTACTTCCTTCCTCTGGCACAGAAGGGCAAGAAAAAAAGGGCAAAGTTTTGATGTGCAAAAGATATGGGTTCAAAGATGCACGTGTTATATGACTTTTAGCTATGTGAAACTATTTGCAAGAAAGAGGATTATAAATATAAATGAGTATGGCCATATGTCTTCTGTAGAGTGTCTGGTTTATTAAGATTCAACAGAAAATATTTCTATGACTATAAAAGCACAAATGAGCATTATATGATATCAAATGGCTGCCCAAGATGGACATAAAAAGTGGAATGTATATATTGGGCATGATTGTCAAAAGTCCTCTGGATAAAATTCTATGGTGATTCAGGTGCTAATTATTTACTAAATAAGTATTTTCTGCTGGTATATTACACATATGTATATTCAGTCATTTAATGAAATACATGTCTTGTTTTATCCAGAAACACAATAAAAATTCAAGAACGCTCACCAAAGAAAGGCACACATGGTGGATTAATAGACCTGAGTTTTGCCAAATATTTCTTATAGTGATCTTCACTTAATTCATGAGCTTCTTCTAAAATTTTCTTTTGGCGACTTGGTATTTGCTACAATGAAAAAAAACAATACTTAGGAAGCATAAGTTTACAAAAGGAATCACAGGTTTCCCCCCAAAATGCCAGGCTAAGAGTAGCTCAAAGACAATAGTATCAGTGTGATTCTAAGAAATGATAATAACTGTTTCAAAGACACTATCCCCATCGATCCTAGAACAAACTTATGGGGGGTGTGCGTCTGTGTGTGTGTGTGTGAGAGAGAGAAATCTAGTTTATCTTGCAATTCCTTACAATTACAAGAGCATTTAATTATATGTTACATGAAGTGCTAAAATGTTTTTCATCTTCTAAGCTAGCCTAGGACCTGTGAATACATTTTAGCGAGAATGTCTAATTTATAAAATGCAACCAATTCAATACAAAATTTAGACAATTTTATCTTTTAAAGTGTTACTCAAAAGACAGATGAGAAGACCACAATTATTAAAATTCTGACCCTTCATTTAAAAAACGCCTACACAAACCTACCTCAAATGTGTGATCTAGTCTGTAAACAGGTGAGGAGTTCATAGCACTGACAACCTCAAGGACACCATTGAAGTTGTTCAGCTCTTGAAAGACTTGTAGAATCTCAATTATTCGACTCACCACAGCTACTCTTTCTTCTAAGTTTTCAGTCTCTACAATACATCTGGGAATCAGAGACAAAAAAATGCATTAAATTTGTACTTTTCCCAACAAAGCTATGATTTAAGAAATTTAGTAAATAAAACCATGTCCAGTAGGGGGCATGGTTACAGAGGAACTACAGAGTGTGGATATTCAGAAGGCTGGGTAACTAGCAGGAGGCTGGATGATGAGGCAGTGCCTTCAGCCAGGCATGCTGCCCTTCACTGTCTTCACCCTGACACAGCAAAAACAGTCCTAACTTTCCTACTCTATTAGAATTAACTGATGAGCCTAACGTCTTGTTGAATGTATATGCTTAGTCTAGGGGAACTGATTCTGGAGCTCAAGAATTCTGTGCCTCCTGTTCATCTAACTGCAAGATTTTAGTGATTGCTTCTTTCTTTGATATACAGAAATAATTAGCTACATTTCTAGGAGCAGCTCTTTTTTTTTTTTAATAAGCACTGAAATGTTAGAAAGTCTATTAAAGTATTTTACCATAATTACGAATGAAATTTTTTAAATCACTAAGGAAGAAAAGTCAAAAACATTTTACATTTAAATACCAAGAATCCTTGGAAGGTATGTAAATTCCAGTAAATAGCTAAAAGGAAGCATACTATGCTCAAGAAGAGAAAATTCCTCAGTGAGCATTTACTAATATTTGAGAGAATTTTTAAATTTACTAATCACCAGGAAAAAAAAAGGCATTTTAAACTTGGTTTTTGATAATGTAATATTAAACAATTTATAATCTAAGAAAAAACCAGAATACATAAATAGAAAAATAAATATAAATCAATATTAAATATTTTTGAAAATGTAAAGGTGAAAATTACATTATTCTCCAATGAAGGTAACCTGCCACCAAGAAAAAAACTACTGTAAAACTATCAAAATGAATTTGCCTTGCTGTCAAATTAAATATAACATGTTTACATGTTTAAAGCAGCTGGATCTCTAGAAATATGTAATATACTGGCTAACTAGTTAGTTGGACATTTAAGAAGGTACAAATATATTTACATCTTTATTTAACTATTTCAGTTGATATTATGTAGGTATACAGACTGAGATGACCTGTGGAGTTTTTGTAAAAACCAGGTAAGTCTGGGTTGATTTATCTATAGGTGACTCCAATTCTAATGTACATCCATGGCTAAGAACCATTGTAGCAAACGAACAAGAACTTCTCAACTGAAAAGGCCAGAACTGGAACCCTTGTATATGCTGGTGAGGGGAATGCAAACTGGTGTAGCTAATATGGAAAACAGTATGGATATTCCTGAAAATTAAAAACAGAGCTATCATATGATCGATCCAACAATTCCACTTCTGGTTATTTATTCAAAAGTACTGAAGTCAGGGTCTCAAAGAGATATTAGTGTTCCATGTTCGTTACAGTGTTTGTTCACGATAGCCACAATGTGGAAACAATTCTAATGCTCATCTATGGATGAATGGATAAAGAAAATGTGGTATGAAACACGATAGCCACAATGTGGAAACAATTCTAATGCCCATCTATGGATGAATGGATAAAGAAAATGTGGTATAAACACATGATAGAATATTACTCAGCCTTAAAAAGAAAATCCTGCAATCTGTGACCACACCAATGAATACTGAAGAAATTATTCTAAGTGAAATAAGCCAGTCACAGAAAGACCAACACTGTATGAATCTACACATATGAGGTATTTAGGATAGTGAAAATTATGGAAGCATAGAATGGTGATTGCCAGGAGCTACGGGAAGGGGAAAATAGGAAGTTGCCAACTAGCATGTATAAAATTTCAGTTATGCAAGATGAATAACTTCTAGAGAGCCACTGTACATTATGCCTATAAATGAACAATACTGTATTACACATTGAGAAAATCTGTTAAGAGGGTACTTCTCATGTTAAGTGCTCTTACAACAATTAAAAAAAAAAAAGGAGGGGCACCTGAGTGGCTCAGTGGGTTAAAGCCACTGCCTTCGGCTCAGGTCATGATCCCAGGGTCCTGGGATCGAGCCCCGCATCGGGCTCTCTGCTCTGCGGACAGCCTGCTTCCTCCTCTCTCTCTCTGCCTACTTGTGATTTCTATCTGTCAGATAAATAAATAAAATCTTTAAAAAAAAAAAGTGCAGGAAAAGGCCTTCTTTTCATTCATCTGTTAAAAAAATAGAACAGAGATGGAAATAGTCTCTTATCAGTTGTTTCCTCCTTACAGACATAAACTTTAATTATTTATGATAGAAAAGGTCTTCTGCATACTTAAGTATAATTATTTAATCTGATAATGAAGAAATCAGGAAGCAACATTTAGAGGGAAAATTCTAAAGTTTTACTTTTTTTAAGATTTTTTTTTTTTATTTTAGAGGGAGCAAGAGATCAGGGACTGGGGGGGCCCTCTGGAAAGGGAGACAGACAATCTCAAGTGGACTTCCTGCTGAGCACGGAGCCTGACGTGGGGCTCCATCTCGCGGCCCTGAGATTATGACTGCCAGAATCAAGAGTCAGATGCTTAAATGACTGAGCCACCCAGGTGCCCCTAAAGTTTTACTTTTTAGAGGCTAAGAGATAATAACATAAAATAACACAAGTGACTTGGAATGCTTACTTCTCTTTAGGAACTGCTTTCAAGTCTTTGTCCACATTCCAGCTTAGGTTCTAGTCATTCCCTATGTCACTGGCCTCTTGTTCTGATAATTCCAGTATGATCTGTGGGAACCTCACATCACCCTTATAAAATATGAGTCAACTAATTACACTGTATTTACTCAGAAAAAAAATATGGCCAGTGTATAAAATGCCACTCGGTCCCAACTATAAAACAGCACTGAGATTCTGGATTGCTGGTATCACAGTGTAAGCAGCTCTGCTCACCCACTCCTCAGAGATACCAGTGCAAATTATACATGTATAAAAAGTACAAACATAGTATAAATACCCCCCCCCCCAACATTTAAAGTCTCTGGAAATGGTCCTAAGAGCAGATGACAAATGAAGAAACATCTATTTAGGAAAATCTACAAAAATTCAGTGAGAGGCAAGAGGTTATGGCATCTGAACCAAGCCCGCTCCCTCCTTCCTCCCAGAGAACCTCTGGCAGCGGAGGGCAAGAGTCTACTCCAGACAGCGCAGCCAAGAACTCAGACCTCCCTTTCCACCCAGCTCCCAGCTGGAGGGGTTTCTTCTCTGGAGGAACAGGACTTCCGTGTTTCTCATCCAGTCCCCAGCTGCCCAGCGGCTGAGGCTAAATCCCTGTGGCGCACAGCTGAGGAGTGGGGACTCCCTTCTTCTGCCTATGTCCGACCTGGAACCTAGGCTTTCATGGCAATGTGGCATACTGAGAATGCTGGGAAGATAGTCTCTCCCTGGTTCCTGAGGCCGTGGTTCCATGCCAGGAGAGGTGAGCAAAATGGACCTCACACACCACCCCCATACCCCACATCTGGCTGTTAGAGCAGGAATGTTTCAGAGAAGCTTGCCATCATCCTGAGCTCGAGAGGGCAGGCTCAAACAGCTTCTACTCTCCTGTCTCTTGCAACCAACTATGGGCAAGTTCAAACCTAAGGGTGCTCTCGAGAACAATGAAGGAAGGCTGTGGTGAAGCCCATAGGACCACAGATGATCATCCTTTTGAGGTATCGTGAGAAGGTCATGAGTAGCCTGAGACCAGGCCACACTGCCTGGGCAGTCACATCACTTCATCTCATCGGGCAGGCATTTTACCATCTCACAGCATCACAAGAAGGGTGAGTACAGTACAGGAAGGTATTTTGAGAGAGAGAAACCACATTCACATACTTTTATTATATTGTTATAAATGTTCTATGTTATTAATTATTGTTGTTAATCTCTTATCGTGCTTAATTTATAAATTAAACTTTATCATAGGTATGTATGTACAGGAAAAAGACATAGTGTATGTAGGGTTCGGTACTATCTGTGGTTTCAGGCATCCACCGGAGGCCTTGGAATAAATCTTCCACGGATAAAGGGGAACTACTGTATGACACATTCTTGGAAAAAAAAAAAAAAAAAAGGCAGGGAACAGTAACAGCCTGTGAGAAGGACACAGATTTAACAGAAAAAGATTTCAAAGTAGTGATTATGAATATGTTCACAGAATTAAAGCGTGATTTAAAAAGTACAAGATAGGATGACAATGTGCAGCACAGAGTATCATAAAAGACACAGCAATGATAAAAGGAATCAAATGGAAACTCTGAAATTCAAAAATACAACAGTTAAAATAAAAAACTTTCTTAAGGGGCTTAATAGTACATTTGAATTGGCAAAAGAAATAATCAGTTAACTTGAAGATAAAGCTATTGTTCAAAGATGAAGGCAAAATAAAGACCTTCCCAGATAAACAAAAACAGAGAATCCGTTGCTAGCAACCCATCATACTAGAAAAACTAAAGGTTCTCTGTGCTGACAGCGAGGAACCCCAGATGGTAGCACAAATCCACAGAAACAGAGCCCCGGTAGCAGTAAATCTGTGATTATGTAAGACACTGTATGCATATTTTGTTCTCATTGCTTCTCTTAACTGATTTAAAAAGCAATTGTATAAAATAATGTGTACATAATGTAATGTTGGACCTGTGAGATATATATATATATATATATGTAATATATTGCCAATAACTACACAGAGGCCGTGGGTGAGAGCAAAGTATAATGGGCTAAGAAAGCAATAACAAGTGGCAAAGCAACAACTGTTACAATATATTATTAGATCTGCATCATTATTATGTGGAATACATATTATAATAATACCAGAAAAAAGGGAGACAGGGAATACAGCTATATAGGAGGAACATTTGTATCTATCCCTGGAACTAAGCTAGTATAAATCTCAAGCAATTCTGATAAGATGTAGATGGTAAACTTTAAAGTGTTCACTAAACAAACCCTCAAAAAATCATTAATGAAATAAAAATGCTACATTAGAAACTAGCCACTCAGTGCAAAAGAAAGGAGGAACAGAGGAACAAAAAAGAACATGAGATGTATTCAAATAGAACTGCATTTAAAATCATAATAGCTGACTGCTATGAAATGTAAGGATGTCGGTAATACTTACTTCTCAAACCACAGAGTGAGATTTGTAGTATGCCGGATCATTTTTAGGAGATTAGGAGAATTAATTTCTTTGTCTTCTTTAGTCCACACACTTCCAACTAATTCTGATGGCTGTACAGCTCTGAAATCAAGACATAATTCTACATGATACTTTTCCTTCTAGGATGCTGTTTTATTAAGTAAATGAAGTAAATAAAACTAAACTCCCATCTAAGCCTTCTTTTAACACCAACGGAAAGGTTTATGAAAATAAGGTGTAACAAAAGCTTACAATTATGGGTATTTTTCTATAGAGTAAAAATATTTTTATGCATGTACCTGTGTACTTAATCACTTTGTAACAACATTTTGCTTTTGGCCACATTGGGATTTTTTTCATAATACCTTTCCCAGCACTTATAAATATTATTTAATGAATTAGGTGGCAATGTAATTCAGGATGGTTCTTTTAAATAATGGTATCTGTTATAATAAATCAGTTCGTTGAAGATACAGTAATCACTGCAATTCATAAATCTTTTTTTTTTTCCCCTCTAAAGGAGCGGGGAAAACCCTATCACAGAAAGGTCTTGGTAAATAAATAGATTCTAACATTAGTCTTTGGGAATAGTGAGGATCTTTGGAGTGGATGGAGATCTATAAATTTAGTTCTTTTCATTTAGATATTTAAAAAACTTGTTTGCAATTCTAACTTCTAAATAGTCCCCATTTAAAATGAAAAATGACTTTCTGAGACAGTAGTTATGTCAACGTAGAAAAACTAAAAAAGGCTATGACTGGCCATGACTTCGGTTCACCAGTACAAATACAAGAGCAACAGCTAACTTATTGAGCCCGACCTTGCTTTAGGCAATGTGCTAAGCATTGTATATATTTATACTATTTTCACTCTCACAATAGCCTCAGTTATAGGTACTATCATTAGCCCTATTTTAATCCCGAGGAAACCGAGGGACAGAGAGTGATAAAAGTTAATTAAACAAGAAGGCTAAAGTTGCCCAAGGATACCAAGCCAGTGATTGGTAAAGCCGGGATCTGACTTAGCTTTACCAGCTAGGAGTGACTGCAGACAGAGAGAAGCTGCAAATCCAGGCAGAGAGGGCAGATCAGGGAGTGAAAGAAGGGGAGACTTTCTATGGATCAAGGCTTTATTACTACACACTTCATGTACTAGCTCATTTATGTCTTATAACATCCCTATAAGGCAGATACCAGTATTTCATTAAAAAAAAATTAACTCCTTTGAAATGATTTTTCAGCTTGAATGTCAAATTACATACCTATATAGATCTGATTCAAGTAAAGTGAGTTGTCGAGCAATTTCTATTGGGTGTAAGGTGAGCAGGTCAAAAGTCTCTATGTGCCCAGGCCTGCTTATATGCCACTCAACTGTGGGAGGTGAACTCTGAAATGTAATATTATGACCTGGTCCATTGTCTCTTGCAATTTTTTTCCTTTGGATTATTTTAGTGATGGATTCAACCCATTTTTTCATTGCTTTACCTGAAATACATTACATTTTAAATAACATTTAAATACTTTTCACTTGAAATTTTATCCTTTTAAAATATTTTAAAATCAGACAAGTGATACTTAAATATATCTTTGCTATTACAAAGTTCAAACGATCAAAATAAAAAAATGGAAGTTCCCCTTTATCATTTCCCTGTTCCCTATCCCAATCTCAGTCTTCTTCACATGGGTCACCATTGTTAATAGTGTGGTACATATTCTTCTACATCCTCTCAAAATAAAATTAGAAAGTAATTTATTCATAGATTTTTCACCTCTCTTGTTCCGAACTTCAGTTCAAAATATTATTTTATAATCTTCCATTAAAAAATATATTGCATACATGGAATTCATAAGGACAGACGATACACATTCATTATTAATCTAATTAACATTGCATTTTATAAACTAAACAGCACCAGAGGATATTTCCTTCACGTTAGTGTGCATTTTTGATGTGGCTGTTTTGTACTATGCATGAAAGTGCTCTTATTCAACCCTTTATTTTCTGATTCTCATTTACAGTACACTATGGAAATTAGAATCAAGTTTGTCTAGGATATTCTTAGACCTATACAATCATAGAATCTTTAAAACTCAAGGGGAAATTTTGACATCACTGAGTCTTGCTCTCCTTATGTTACTGATGGGGAAACCAGAGTCTACAGAATCAAAGTGGTTTTGCCCAAAGTCATGTATCTGGTGAGTGGCAGTGTTCAGAACAGAACTCTTGTTTCTTGGCTCTCAATTCAATCTGCTCTGTGGCCTCTCTAATACATGCTCTATTCCCCTAACTGGGGCTCAGCCAGTCTCCAGCAGTGATGTTCTGATGGCACACCAGTTCCTAACTGTCCTCTGATACACATAGCTTCAGATAAGTGGAAAAACAGCATAAATTGAGACTTTTTCTATCCAATTCCAAAGTAATCACTAAGTTGATTTACTAAATGAAAATACATTGGGTCAACAGGATGATTACTGAGCAATTTGTAGGTCAATATTGTTTCATGAAAATTTTCAACTTTTTCAAATGGTTGTACTGCCACTGTTCTAAACAACTCTTAACATGAACAATAAGGACGTCAGTTGATAGTCACCATATTGGCACTTTTATTACATATAAAACTAAGCACTTAAAAAAACCGTACCTCTCACTGTTCCAATAAATTCTTCCATTCGCTGCAAAAGATCTGCATCCCTTTCAAAATCATAGAAGTGGTGCTCTACCCAATGCCGACATACATTTAATACTCTATGGCATTAACACAAAAGAATAACTGAATTATATGGGAACTCAGACATAGGCGTTTACCATGATGAACTGTATAAATTAACACAGAGTAATTCTTTCCAAATTAAATGATTTTGTAAGCAGTGGCTTACCACTTTCAAGATTCTATGTTAATTAAGACTTATACAATAATTTCTGGTAATTGCTCTCCACTTCACTCATTTTACTTGTTACCTCCTCCTTGGTTGGGAAAGATCCTTATTTACTTCAACTCTGAAACAAAAGTTCATTACAGACTTCATCACTTCAGTTATTTCCTTACTGCTTACCGCAGCTGTACAGGCTGTATGTATTCTTTTCTAAACCTTTTTAGTTCTGCACTCAAGGGCTGATCTCCGTTCTCTATAGCTATGCGATCAGCTTCTGTGGGCTCAGGCTCTGGAATTTCAAACCTAACATAAAACAGAACAAACTAATGAAAATACTAGTAATACCAAATTATACAAACAGAAAACTACACAACGTTTCACTAGTCAGCCCAATACAGAGAGAACTGTGAAAATTACTACAGATATACATACATATCAGTGAAAACAAGTAAGGCTTCTGTAATATAAAGGTTAATGATATTATTTCAATTTTTAAAAAAGAAATTAATACTTGCCAATATTAAAAAAACAAATAATAAAGGATAAGGAATACATGCAAAGTCTAAAAATAAATGTGATTATCGAGTTATGGGACTGCTGTTCATTTTTGGCTTGTGTAATCACTCTGAATCAGCTAACATAACACTTTTTAAGGGTAATCCTTAAAGAGTTGACTGTTCCTTGGGTGGCTGAAACACTTTTCTTGATTATGGTATCTGTTCACTTAATGTTAAGCTTCATTTTCTTCAACATGTGATATATTTGAAAAGTTCTGTTTAGAACACCTAAATCATCAAAATTTAAATTTCCACAAACTAAATTATATATTTTTATGTAGTTCTTTAACTTGACTAATTCCATAAATTTGGAATTTCAAGTACTGGGTTTCCATGTTAAAAAAATGCTACTTTTTATACTTTAATAATCAAAACAAAAAGAGTATAAAATAAATGGTCATTTAAGAGATGTTATTTCTTTAAAAAGTACTCATGAACTACAATTCAAAGCTCATACAATTTATTTCTGAGAAACACAGAATCTTAGCTCAATCTCTTACAAAAAAAGATTAAACGTTTTACATTAACAGACCTTTCTATTATAAGACTCAGTAGTTCTTGAGGTTTACAAAAGGATCTGTATGTTGTAAGAAATGTCCGAACAAAATTGGGATCTAAGAAGAAAAAGGAAAATTATCTTATTAAAATCTTTGATTCAGAATGATTAAAGCTATTATTAACATTTTCAAAAGAGATGAAATAATCTTAAAATTCCCAAAATCTACTGACCAGATAGAATGCTTTGGACTTTGTAACAAACTGCTAGCTTGAGTGCTTCCTAAATTAGTGGCGAACTGTGGTTACTAAGATTCCGTATCAACTTATTTCTTGACCTCTGTACACACTGACTAGCTGCTCTTAAGTCCTCATCTGCTGCAGGAATGCAAAGGGAAGAAAGGCAAAGAGCATGGAAACAAGCTCCCACCTGCTACCTGGATCTCAGAACATTTCTAGTTGGTTTCTATCTCCCCCATGAAGAGAAAGGCCACAGCAATAACCCATTACTTTTTCTGACATCCAGACTAGTTTATCTAGGATCACTTATCTAGATTCCTTTAAATCATGTTAACAGAGCGTACAACCTGAAATTCATAGATTACGTTAAATATAGTTTCTCAATGATTTTATTTGCTAGAGGTCTTAAAACTGCTAAAAGAAGCTTACAAAACCTGGAAATTATTAAAACTACTAAATGTGTGAGAAAGTGGATTTGGTTCTATTCACAACTTAATTCCTTTTATTTCAGGTAGTCACGCTAAGAGTTCAGTCATAAGAGAGACGTCTCCAACCCTTTCTGTGAGAGGGTCTACTTTTCATTCCCACCTCCATGAAGTAAATCAGGAGGCTGCCTGAGTGTGATCATTTCCCCAGGCCTGGCCTTCTCTAGTCTCTCCTTGACAGTTTTCTCCCAAGTTGTGGAGAAAGACTGCTGTTGTCATCAGCACTAGAGACTGGCGCTGTCATCTTCTGCATAAACGGGGAGAGACATCTTCCCATAATAAGGGAAACAAACAAACAAACAAACAAAAATTACTCCCTTCTATAACTACAATTTCACCAAGGTCCACATTTAGTTGCAAGTTATTAAAAAGAAGGAGGGAAGAATTCATTAACTTTTTTTATTGGGAGCATCCTTTTCCTATTTTTTACATTATGGACTGGTAAGCTCTAATTTATTGTTTTTGTTTGTTTGTTTGTAAAACTCTAAATATTCTTTAATCTCAAATTCATTTGAGAACTTGATAACAACAATTGCACAAAGATAAGCTCTAATTTAATGATGAATTCATTGAGAGTAGCAGGTACCTTTATTTTTGTTAGGCTTCACACTGGATCCTTTGTGAGTACAGTGTCCTTTATTAGTGTAGGATTTACCAAGAATCAGAGTTAATTTGTTTGGAAAATTTCTACTTAGGCTGATTCTAAGAACAATGCTAAATTTAGCATAAAATAATGATAATATAGTAAACTCCCTCCCCCCAAACCAAATGCATGGATTTGTCATAGAAATCTATTCCTAATGTATTGGTGTATGTGGCAATCAAGATAATGAATTGATTTAAATATCAGACAACCTTGGATTTATACTGCTTTTTTGAGTTAAAGAAAATTCACAGAATAAAAACATACTGGTTTTAAATGCCCCTCTCCTCCTTTACCGTCCAAGTCTAGTGGGTTACTGATAACAGTAATTTAAATATATACAATCCTTTAGTAATTTCCTCTCTGTTGGTATCTTATTGTTTGTCTTCAGTTACAGAGTTCCTCAAACGTTAAAGACTAATGTCTCATCCAGAAGAAAAGATTTTAGAACAGAAGGCTGTACGAGATTTTAAAAACAGAGATTTATATCGATTTCATCACAATCCTCCCTTTCAAGAATCTACTTCCTGTTCTGCAAATCTATTTGTCAGGTGAGGCTACTCAAAACATCATGTGTCTAGGAAGCAAAAGCAGTGGCCACGGTAGAGACACTGAGCCAACACTGAGGGAGAGCGAGCCCAGGCCCTCAGCAGACAGTGTTTCAAGGATCCCTGAGCTGTATTCTCAATTTAGGCTGGCCTCTCCCCCCACCCCCGCCCTTCGTCTTTTTTTTTTTTTTTTTTAAAGGAAAAGCTTATTTCAATAGTCTAAAAGTCTAAAATCAATATTCAGATCCATTGCTCCTCAGATGCCATCTAAGTTAGGCTGAAGAGTTTGGGCTATCAAAGGTACTTTTAACTGAAAAACAGAATAAAAGCAAGTTCTAAATGAATTACTTTTTTAAAGAAAACTGCCTATTTTTAAAGGCAAACGACTTTAAAATGGTCTTTCCATCTTCAACCAAAACATCTGGTTTCAGTACCTTAGTAACAATGACAATGCTGGGAAAGTCATGATATGCCTCGGTGCCACTTCAGTCACACGGGGGTCATATCAACTGATCTCTGTTATGGGACGTTTTCAAAGGGCACTCACAGAATTTATTCCACATGACTTCTGTGAAGTGAGTGGCGCTGATGTTTTTTCTTTCTACATATGAGAGAAGGCGCTAAGACTTATCCAAGATCACACAGTAGAGTGGCAGAGATGGAACCCAAATCTAGATTGTGTGACTCCTAATTTTATGCTTTTTTCTACTGTATCACATAACCTCTCTGGATTAAAGGATCCCTTCAGGTTTCCACAGCTGTGACACATAAATAAAAGAACAATTCCACGAGTTATGTAATCATTACAGAAACTTAAATAAATGATTACTTCAGAATGTAGCTGCCAACTGCTAACCTGGTTCAGGGCACTAGAGAGTCACAGAAAAATTAGCAGTCTAGTTGTGATTCCGTAATTAAGCCTTCTTCCAGATCGGAGGAAGTAGCAGCTGGACTTTCCTGTGCATTCTATGTAGAAGAGGAGTTTGTGAAGCGGGCAGTGAAATAAACACTCCCACAATCATCACTGTTGTACTAAATTCTAAAGTGACTCAACTTTAAGTTGTTTTTAGCTTGATGAGAAATAAGAGCAGTCTTGCCAAAAAGAAAAAAAAAAAAAACCAGCAAAAGCTAAAAATAAACCAAGAAAACTTGGCAAAAGTTTAAGGACTTTCAAAAAATACCTGACAGGCTGCATATATTCCATTCTTGTATTGATTTAGACTCCATTTTTAGTCTCAGGTGGTACAAAACTGCTAATGAATGAAAAACTCAACATCTGTATTTGAGGACATACATCTGTATTTGAAATTTTATTAAAAAAAAAAAAAAGCATACATATTCCAGAAGCTACTTTTACCTCTATGAATTTCCCCCCTTCAGTGATTCTCACGTGTACTATGTCATGCTAACCCCTGGAAACCTGTATCTTATGGATGAGGTGAAGGACTAAGATAACTCAGCATTTTAAAAATATGCACTAATAAGTACAGATTACATAATTTTGTAAGGAAACAAAGCACTACCTACTTCCATCTCTCAGGCAATGATGAAGGCTGCGTGTTACCCTCTCTGTTGGTTCTGAGGCAGCAGCCATCTACCTGTTTTATAAAATGATGTTGCAGAGACAATGGAAGGCAAACACATAAAAATAAAAAAGCCGGGTTGCTTCAGTTTTAGAACATAAGTGCAAATATTTGTGGAGAACATGAAAATTGGCTATTTTGAGAGTCTTTCTCTGTTTTATCACTTGCTTGTGGATGTAAATTCCACCTCTTTCTCAACCATAACCCCACTTGAATTTCAGTATGGGCAATGGTAAGAGCTCTGTTGTGGTTTTTCTTCGTCATTATTTCTGCCAGATTCTCAAATCCCTGCATTAAGGTTTTCACCAAGCTCACTAGCTGCTCTGCTTCCTTCCCTCCATGTAGTTTCTCTGTACCAGTAGCTGCCAACTCTCCCATCAAATCCCTGGTCCAGGTTACTTCGAACGGGAGCTGCAGTGCCTTTTTCTGTTGCCTTGTCTCCTTCACTTGAGAACTATTCTTTGATAATACTTCACTGTATAGTTCTTCAAAACCTTAGGAATTCAAAATATACCTATGTTAATATGCAGAAGACGGCACGCTAAATCTGAGGTGATAATTCAATCCTTTTGTCTTAGGTACCTATTTTGATTGACACTTGACATTTTATGTGGCAAGGTCAATGAAAATTTATGAAATATTTATTACATGGAGTTATTTATGTCAAGAATGCCCCTCCCCCCACCACAGTGAACCGCTGTTAATCAGGATGTCTGTTCATGTGATAATTCTCCCTTTAATACAGCCATTTAAAAAGCCGCAAGGAACAATAAGCTTCTCAACAAGGATTTATAAACAATCACTCTTGAATTCCTTAAAAAAGGAAACAGACGCTATGCTGACGCACAAACACTTAAAAAAATTATCAGAGAGTTTAAAAATAGAACAGCACTGCCCTATAGATCAAAAATTGTTCAAAAGATTTTTTTTAAAGACACCCAAACTGAACTTATATAGGCCGCAAACTCAAAAGAAAGCTAATGCAGGTTTTTGAGGATTTTCTGAAGGTGTAAAATAGCAATAAATACTTTAAAGAAAACTATCAACTGGCTTAAGTTTTTTCAATATCATTTTCTAGAAAAGAGTTCACCATACATGGGAAACACCTTTTTTCCACACTTCAATATGAAAAGCTAACATTTGTACATAATATCAGTTCTGAATTTTTCCTACCTCATGGTCACCTCATTTCTCTAAAATAAGATTATCAAATCAGATACACCATTACTAAACATTTCTTTACTCGTGTCATTTTAAGTCTCAATAATTAATCTGTACTTTATTTCCTTCCTGTAAGTCTGAAACAGAAGTAAAATTCTCTTCTTTACGAACATTGCTTTGTGCTCCTCTTAAGGTAGGTAAGAAAGTCTCTTCATATTCTTGCCAGATTCAGAATGATCTAACTAGACAGTGTTCCCTCTCCAGCATTTGAAATGGATTCCAAAATTCTGATGCAGATAGCAAATTAGTCTATGTCCAGAAATGCTGGATCTCAGAGATAAGCTATAAGTCAGATTCCACATAAGACCCTGCTGCAGTCTTTTAAGCGACAATTGAGCATTTTCTAATTTACCTAAATTTAACTTTTTCTCCCAGAAAGCTTTCCTTTACAGAGCAAACACTACCAGTAGACTGGGTTTTGTTAAAAAGTAAAATTATGATGCCCAATATCTAACTGTATACTAAAATCTATGCATTAAATGGAAGTTTATCTATAGCCAGAGATTATTATCTATTTCAATAAGAGAAAAAAAATTAGTCTGCTTAAATCTTCATAGTAAACCTGTGTTTGTCCAATAAGGAACAAGCCACTTATGTTATACTGGCAGACAATTCAAACCAACCAAGAAATTCTCTTTATTTTTATTATTTGATATACATAATAAAAATATATTTTAATATTGAAAAAACTTGCCTTACATGAGTCACTGTAACATGGTGAAAAGTACAGTATATTAAGAATGAAGAAACCTAAGTTTCAGTCTTTATTCTGCAATTTAATTGGTATGATTTCTGGAAAATCATATAACTTTCAGGGGCTTTGGGTTTTTGTGTATTAGTGCGAGACTGGTCATCTTGTCTAACACTGCAAATCTATAGCTCTGCTTCAAAATTATTGTTAAAAACACTTGAGGGATCAAGTTGGCTAAAGCCACAGTGAAGTCTGAATTAAGTGAGGTTAAACCAGTTTTTCTTCTTCTTCTTCTTCTTTTTTTTTTTTTTACAATTTCTGAACAATCCATAACCTAGAAAATGGTCTGTAAGTGGTGCTTAGTGGGTATTAAATTTTCTCATATATTACAGCCAATGTCTTTTATTAAAATTCTGTATAATAAAAATGTGCAAGTTAAATTTTAGCCTTTATTTCAGCCCATTTTGCACTGAATGTTCTCCAGTAAAAATATCTACCAACTGAACCTCTCACCCACCACCGCAAAATAGCAGACCAATAATTCTAAAAACAAATGGTAACTTGGTCTGTTATTATTGTAGTGAGGACTCAAGAGTACTTTTGAGCTGGAAGAGAACTTAAAAAATAATTGCTTTCATGTTTACGAGTTCATAGACATCTACTGAAAACACATTCCATATTGCCAGTAACATGTTCGTGACAGGCCTTACAGAAGAGCCCAAATAAACTAGTAATTAATACTAATTTGTGGGTATTGTGAACTACAACTCAAGAAAGATGCTTGTGTATGCCAGTTACACCAGTAATATACCTTAATGACCTATGTTAAAATACTCAATTAAGCCTCAAAAGAAGAAAGAAAAGAAAAATGTAAAAAAAAAAACTTGGCCACATTTTTATAGTCAACACTGGCATTTTATTCCTCAAGAAATTAATGAAAGGAATTTTTGAAAAACTTTAATTTCTTAAAAAAGTAAAGCAATATTGTCAATTTAAATGTGAAAACATTTTGCAAAGTCTTACAAATCTAGAAATTTCAGTGTTTTATACTAACTAGAAGTAAAGCCATTTAAAATATTATTCTATTCAAAAGCTAAAAGTTAATAAAATAAGAGAAACTATCAAAAGTAGTTAATAAGACAGCACAGCAAAAGTACTATGTCTACAGGCTGGGCTAGCATCATGTACATCAGGGAGAGAAACTTCAGACAACCCAGAAAAACTCTCAGCTATGCTTGTTCAAGTTTTGTTTTAAAGTGGCTTCATTAAAAAGCACAGTTCCCAGAAAATATTTAATTGTAGTTCTGCTTACTAATAATGTTAGTTCTGTGAAATGCAGCAGTCTAAAAAAAATTTATCATCAACAATCAAGTTTTACAGAAACAATTATATTAAAAAATTTGGGATCTGAAAATGTTTTCCAACTCCAATACCACTGAGGTGTGATAGTAAACACTAGTTGAGTCTTTAGCACTTATCTACTTACACTGCTCTACAGGAAAGAAACAAAACAAAACACTACAACTGTTGTCTTATGTAGATAAAAATCCAAGGATTAATTTTACTCTAAACACTCTTTTCCACACTTCAATATGAAAACTATTCCACACTTCAATATGAAAACTATCCCATAGTCTTCATATTGAAGAACTCAAAACAAAGGTATTTAAAATAAAAGGATGAATGGTTTAGAGTGCTTATGCTAAAGAAATCAGTGAATCATTTAAAAGCCTTAAAAATCAGAATGTGGCAAGAAGAGCAATCTGAGCTTACAGAACCTTAAAAATTCCTTTAAAAAGCAAAGAAATAAATATTTTACAACCACAACTTTCAAGTAATTTAATGAACATTTTTGTAGTTGTATTCTAGATCTTAAAGAGTATACAGAAGTTGATGAAGATCACAAAATAGGTTGGTCATATTAATAAAAATGGTACTTCTTATAATTGTTTTCTTTTTCACGTAAAATCCTAGGCAGCTTATTTAACTTTCCTGTGCTTTGTTTTTTCATTTTTGAGTCAGTAAAATGAATACACTGACTGCAGAAGTTTCTAGGTGAAAAATCAACAGAAAAATTGGAATCCCGGGCTAGTCTTCTTTCACTATCTTCAACATGTGTCAGCTCCTGTCTGCTACTACCAAATGGAATCTGTTTAGGGAATCCAAACTGCTTTTAGTAGCCTACAGAAAACACTAATATTTCACTATGGAAAAGGCTATCAAAAGAACCACCAATTAGAGGCCAAATAAAAATTAAAAAAAACAAAACAAAACAAAATCTTGGCTTATTTATTACAGAGACATGTGGAGATCATGAGATATTATATTCATAAAAGTGCTTTGGTATCACTGGTAAAAATATTCCAACTTGATTTCACTCTTTTGAAGGAGGCCCTGATAGTTTCCAGGCCATTTTAAGTAGTTCTGACTGGACATGTAATAAACTGAGTATATCAACATTATCAAAGGTTGTTCATCTTTCTTACAGTGGATCTTTAAAAGTTTAATTTAACTGGTTCCAGAACACCTTCCAGAGAGAACTGAGAACCTATTTAGAGGACTTTAAATAAATGAAAACACAAAACAACTAAAATAAAAAACCCTCCCTCAGAAACACACATCTCCTAGAAATAGGAATATATTTAAGCAGGAAGCATAGGGATGGAGGTTAACTTGCACATCGACTACTCAGAGCAGCATTTATGTTGTAAGAGTTATGTCTGAGTTCATATGTCTTTACAATCAAAAACACTCTTTGAAAGTAAATTTACATTTATGTTTACAAAGAGTTTTTGCAAAGCGTCATTCATCTATTCTTTCCAAGTCTGAGGCTGCTGTTGCGATGCTCATTTCGAGATGGACACTGAGCTTCTGGGACCTGAGGGAACTGTGACAGAGGGAGCATGTAAATCCGGGTCTGGCGCTCTTTCAAATACACCCTATGCTACAGGTTACAATTTCCAATCTTTCCACTGTGCAGGAAAGTTGAAGGTCGAGGAACATTGGATTCTCAGGGGTGACTTTCTAGAAGAAATAAAATTACTTTAACAAAAGAAACATTGTTCCTTAACTCTCAAACACTACATTTGATTTGGCCTCTACTCATCCTCCTAGGTAGTCTGGACATGTTGGTCTCTAACAACTGCCCTGCTGAGGCAAAACTGTTTTTTTAATGACATCGGTTGTAAAATGCAAAAAAACCTGAAACCTTTAATGACTTTCAGGATTGCTAAATTTAACTAAGTTTTAGGAACAGAGATTAGGAAAAAACAGTGCTGTGCGTATTTGTACTACCAGCACAATTTTGGTGATGAATGTACACTGTAATTTTTACTGACTTTATAATCTCAGTAATGGAAAGAGAAGAAAGAAAAAAGAAAATGAGGTAAAGGTTGTTAGATCCTAATGATGATGATTTATCACTACTTTTAGTTTTGTTTCTACCACTAATTGGGTAAATTTAGCCAAGTGATTTTTATATTCCCATTTGTAATTCTGGTTGTAAAGTTAAAAATAATATGTAAATGTGGTAGCGAAAGTATAAATGGCAGTATTTTTAGGCAAAGGAAAATGAACTCGAAATAATGCAGAAGATCTTTTGTTGTTAGTTTGCTTTCTATTTTAGGCACAGTGACTTGTGCAGCAAAGAAAATCAGCTGGAAGCAGGAAAATAAAAGTGACAGGCAACTTTTTATTCCTTACCTGCATACATATGGTATGTGAGCCTCTCTATAAGCTTAATAACAGTTCCTGCTTTGATAATTGGAATTCCAGCCTTGGGCTGCATGTTTTCTTCAAATATTATATTCTCTTCAGAGTCAGGCTCTGCAAATCTATAAACATCAGCACTAGGGAGCCTCATCTGCTCCTCCTTCTCTTCCTGCAGCATCGTCACATCAAGCATCCTCTCCAGCGTACTCCGGTATTGTAAAGATATCAACGCTGCCATCCAATTGTTTTTCTCTTCAGCTGACTTGGCAGAAAATATAACACTATTTTCATCTTTTAAAATTATTTCAAAAGCATGCTTGTACTCACTGGTGTCATCTTTGTCATTAATTTGTACCTTTCTCATGAAAAACTTTTCTTTAAGACGATATTCTGCATTGCTAGCACCAGGAAGTCTTGGCTGCCCATGATTTGATTTACAGCAAATCATTAAGCCATCAAAGAGAAATATGTGTCTCTCATGTTTGGCTCCTACACGTGTAAGAGTTCCTTCCATTATAAATTCATTGCAACACTGTCCAATGTCTTTTCCCTCCCAACCATCAATATTCTTTTGAATCTCGTTCATTTTCTTGATTGCTAGTTGTTTCCCCTTCATTTGCTGACTATAAAACCGACATGCAGATTCACTGGGATAAAGGAAAAAACATTATTAGTACACAGACGGCAGACAATCTAAGAATTCAGGTAAATAAAGGACAATGTAAAAAGTACACTTTAAAAAGTTGCACTGAGAAGGTTTTCACTAATTCTCCAAATATATTAGTGTTACAAAACTGTACCATTTTAGGAACTAAAGCAACACAGTAGAGACTTTTTTAGTGCTCTAAAAAGAACAATGACTACTGACAAAATTCTATTCTACAAACTTAGCTATGGAATGATTATTTCTACCTTGGCTACTAGATATTTAGAATGACAAATACTAAAAAGTAGCCCAATATGGTGAAAAAAATAATTTAAGAGACTTAAAAAATTATTTAGAAATGTTTAAGTGGACAAGACCTAGAGCTAACAAACATGCACATATTATAATTAAGAAAGTGGAAGCAATGTTATCTGAATTAATACCTCAAGTTACATAATCCCTAAAATAAAGGACACTACCAATTTTACTTTGACAGAATGATGATGTTGACATAAATCTACTCAAGGCATTTTTCTCTGTCTCTCCTTTAGCTTACCAGTTGACTCTCAGGAGGTCTTGTCTGGGAGTATGCAAGGAAAATGCACAAATATGAAAGGTTTTTCAAACAATAACAAATTCTCTTGGCTTTGATGTCACTTCCTCTGAAAGACCAAGCTTGTCACTAAAACTATTTTCTTCATTGTTTACTTGAGGAGGGAACAGGGATCCCTGAATTTACACCAGAATATTCAGAGTGAAAGGGAGGATTATTAAAAAAGTAAAAATATTCACCTCAGTCTTCGTTTTGCAAGACTTTTAGAACATATTTTTTCCATACCACTCTGAACATTAAGCAAAGCTGTTATTGCTTGTTTCAAACATTCCTTGTCTTCTTGATCTTCACTCTTTTCTTCTAACTGCTGCAAAAGGCAAAATGACAAATCTGAACCCGCAGGACAGTTTTGGACAAAAAGAGCAAGGAGCTCATTTTATTCAAGAATGAAAGTAACAGTAATTCAACTCTTTCTGCAACAATAAAATTTTTAAACATGTCATAAAATATATTCTTTCAAAAAAGCGTTTTCTTCTTTAGGTATTATTTTCTGTATTAACATAAAACCGAGTTTTCCACATTAAAAAAAAAGCAGAAGCAGTGTTAAAAGATGTCACAGCTTGTGACAGGCAGTAATGAGCAGTTTCTCAGAAGCATTTGACTGGAAAGAAATGAGGGACATAAATTATCTTCTTAACCTGCATAGGATTTGCACAGCAGGAGGCACATAGAGGAGATGTTTTTTTCTCCAGTATGGAATTTGGTCTTAGGTTTCTGATTCCAACACTACTATTGTAGCAACAGGATGATTCGGAAGACAAATACACAGAGAAAGGTGGAGTATAGTGGAGAGGAACTTGAAGACACAAAACCTAGGACCAAATTTTGCCTCTACTTCTGTGTGACTCTGGGGCAGATTATCTGACTTCTGAGTTTCACTTTCCCCAGCTGTCAAATGAGACTTGTAAAAAGCCTGCCCTGCCTACTTAATGGGGTTCTTATTAAAAAGCAAAGCACTTTGTAATGTACAGTGTAAGTCTAAGTTGTTTTCTTCATAGTTCTACTACAGAATTAACGTTAGTATCATGAACTTTGTCAGCATTCACACGTTAAGATTTTGAGTAAAACCAGAAGTGTACATATTAGTGAAACTCAAGCACTTTTTCTTTTAGTGGCAAATATACTATATATGCTAGACAGAAAGTCTGTACTCAGTAAGGACTGGGTCATCAATAAATACCAATTAACAATACAATAGGTGACTATAACTCAAGCAAGTAGTTAACTGAGGTATGAGTTACAATAGATGACAAGAATTCAGTCAACTTCTCAACCTGTTTCTGCTACCAAAAAGAAAAAGTTAATAAATAACATGTATCAGTAGTTTTCATGCAACATTTAAGAACACTTATTCTCTATCATAAAGGAAAAGATGTGAGAAGTAAAACCATAAAATATTCAAAGTAATTTGCAAAGGTTTACTTTTCAATGAGCATAATTATTATTACTTTAAGGATTTATAGTTAAGAGATATTCCTTAAAGATCAACAACACATTCCTTTTCATTTCAGCTGATAAAGATCAGTTATACAAACATACACATACTGATGACTTGTGAAAAGTATACATACTTCTTACTCAAAGCCCCAACCATTTTTATAAAAATAATTTGCTTGAAATATTGTAAATGCTCAGGTATTCCAGAAGCAGTAAATACCATATTGTGATGTCTATTTAAAGCTCAGTTTTATCATCCAAATTTCAGATATTAAAACCTCACCATACTTTCAACAAGAGGGACCATCTGCACTTTTTAGTCTCAATTGTGTTAGCTGTGTTTCATGATAATCTCCCAGAAAGGGGGAAAAATATTTTTTTTCCCAAAGGATAAAAAAACTTTTATATATATAAAAAATATTGAGATATCATTTACTCATAGTTTTGCTCCTCACTATGGCCAGCTAGATTAAAGGAAGTCAATGGCCAACTGTTCATAAAAAGAAAGCTATTAGGTTTTTACTTAATGGATATTACGGGTAGGCTGAAGGCTGGGCTTGGGGCCTTCTCTCAAAACACTCTCCATCCCTATCATTCTAGAACTACTTGCGTCTCACATGGCAGAATTTTGGGAGACAAAACGTAACCATTAACCGTACTGAGTTTAGGCTTCCGACGCAGCAATCTCACACTGCAAGCAATGTTCATTAAGAAAAGGCAAATTATATGTGGTGTACCAAAAGCACCACTAAAAACTATTTCACTGAGTTCTTTCAGAATGTAATCCCTCCCACATTCGAGTCAGTAGAACATAAGGTAAGTTTTTAGTCTTACAGAGCTGGCAACAAGAGGTAGCAGAATACTGAATCCTTCATATTCTATCCTTTTTTAAAAAAATATTAATTCAGGGACGCCTGGGTGGCTCAGTTGGTTAAGCAGCTGCCTTCGGCTCAGGTCATGATCCCAGCGTCCTGGGATCTAGTCCCACATGGGGCTCCTTGCTCAGCAGGGAGCCTGCTTCTCCCTCTGCCTCTGCCTACCACTCTGTCTGCCTGTGCTCTCTCTCTCTCTCTAACAAATAAATAAATAAAATCTTAAAAAAAAAAATTAATTCAGGCAAACATACCTGAAGTCACACAAAAACACAGTTTTAGCACACATAAAAAGAGCATGAATGTAACCAATCCACTGAGACATGCATTTGATTTTCTGTTCTAAAAATGTTTCAAGCTTTTGGTCATTTATCTACTAATTAACTATAACATTTCATATATAGAATATACCAGTATCTCAAAAGTATTGTTAATACATTTTAAACCCACAAACCCAAAGTCTATGTCAAACCCATAAGACTTTACTAATGGAGTAATTTTTAAATGCAATTTTTACCTTCATAGCATTACCTGAGCATCTAAAATAAATTTCAATGTAATTAATGACCTTTCTCATATGCACTTTTGCTTAACATAGCTGATATAAACCGGGCATTAGTGCTGAATAATTGAAGCTACCATGAAAGCGGTGGCTCATTGTTGCTACAGAAACAAAGCAGTGGCAAAGAGTTCACCTAATTCACAACATATAATGGCTTCCTTTTGTTTAAAAAAACACAAAACCTTTGAATTCATGTTTTTACTTCTAGAAATTAATTTTTCCAACATGAGATTCTATAAAATGAAGAACTGCCATGCACTTGATGGTGGAGACAGGCAAGACCCAGGATTTCTGAACCTCAGTTCAAGAACCTTTTCAATATACTACCTAAAAAACTGATATAACTTAGAAATGCCTATAAAGAAAATACTTAACAAATAAAACCTATTCCATTCAAACAGGTACAATGCAATGCACAGGATGACAAAATATATAATCAAGAAATATATAGTTGTCTAATGTTTGAGACATGGAATAAGCATTTGTTTTTATCTTAAATATTGTGTGCATGTATATATATGTAAAGAGCTTATCACAGAATGGGAAAACACAAGCAAAGATGGGGACTGTGTTTTGACCATGGAATGGTTACCTATATACCATGCTAAGAACAGATTACAAAGTGGAAAATACATGGTCAACTGGTAAATTTAATTTACTAGTCCTGTAAAAAAATGTATGGAATACTACCCAAATTATTCCAGAAACCAATGAATTAAGCCAACTGCTCCTGACTCTTTGCTATCTCATAATTTACATATCCCTTTAAAGGCTGAGCACAAGAAAGGCAATAATCCTCAACTATTCTTTTACAGTAGCAGCACAACTAAAAAGTATGGGTGAAAAAGATGCAATTCATAACTAAAATGAGATTTAGAGATTGTCTGCAGACTTCAATTACTCATGCTACTTAAGTTAGAAAGTACACTTCATAATCAGTTCCTTTCCCCTCAAAAGTTGTTTTATCAGTAGTGATTGTATATATACAAGATAATTTTCTTAAAATACACAAAATTTCAACCAGTAAGTGATGTTAATGATATTGACAAAATGTGATCTTCTTTTACTTAATCAGCCTAAACCCTTCCCCCAAGGGAAATGTAATAAATAGTATAAATTCGTAGTATAAGCAGTATAAACTTACAGTACAAATAGTACAGCTTTTCCATTATTGTAAATCATATAATACCTTTATTAAATTAGCCAGTGTATTAAATTAGCCAATATAAAAATGAAATCTTAAAATATAAATTGTAACATGACTTACAATTCACTGTTGGGAAATAAATGCAAAATTCTCAAAGTTTTTGAGGAAGTCACATATTTTATTGAGATAAGTATGGTTCCTTGTATATTTAGAGTATTAATAGCAGCTGAGTGGGGAAAAAAACTCAAAAGGGCATATCAACAGGGGAAAGCGCATCAAGTGCCATTTGGAATGAAATTAGCAAATATTCACCCTTCACTGTTTCCCCTCCTACTGCTGTAAACATCACAGCCATAACAAATATTGCAGAAAAGCTTTATAAAAATGCAAGAATTTCCAATAATGGCAGTGAAGTGAAGAAGTCTTGAGAGCCCTCCCACAGATTACAATTATATAATCTGGACAAAATGTAAAAATAACTATTTGTAGACGTCGGAAAACATCTCGAAGAAAGCATAAACCAGCAGCAGCAATTACTCTTGAAAAGCTACAACTCCCAAGTGTATACACTTGCAAGATTAAGGCTTTCCCCAACCTCTCAGGGCAACACAGTGGGGAAGAGTGAGAGGAAGAGGGATGTCTGGGTGGCTCAGTTGGTTAAGCGGCTGCCTTCGGCTCAGGTCATGATCCCAGCGTCCTGGGATGGAGTCCCACATCGGGCTCCTTGCTCAGCAGGGAGCCTGCTTCTCCCTCTGCCTCTGCCTGCCACTCTGTCTGCCTGTGCTCGCGCTCCTGCCCTCTCTGACAAATAAATAAAATCTTTAAAAAAAAAAATTAAAAATTAAAAAAAAAATTATTAAAAAAAAAAAAAAGAGTGAGAGGAAGAGAGCCTCCACAAGCTAGAGATCAAAGAGCACAGTTGAGGAGGAAATTTAATGGGGAAATCTGGAAATGAATGAACTGCAGAAGCGTTGAGATCCAAAATCTGAAAATAAACTCTAAGTACCTGGCTGATGCACGGGAAGACCCACAGGAGGCAAAAGAGCAGGCAGAGACCAAAGAGGAATCTACTCTTGAAAGAGCTCTAATGGATGGATTCTGAGGCTATTTAAGAACTGAGTTTAGTCCCCAAATGTACAAAGCTCAGGTAGCAGAAAGCTGAAGACTTACTGGTTTCAGGTACCAGGGGATAAAGCCTAGAGCTGACAGAGTAGCTGGAAATTAAGGGGGAAATCTCCGGGCATAAGGAAACCACAGAGACTGTGCCCCCAAATCTGAACTAATACTTAAGTATTAGTTCTTAGTATTAAGTATTAGCCCTGCCCAAATACTTGTCTGACTGCCAAATCATACACGTATAGGGGAGACCCAAGAGAATCAGCTAAAAAAGCTACATATGGAAATCCTAGAAAGTGAAGAGAGGTATCTATCAGTTGCTTCATAATACAGAAGAGATCAATTTGCAGCTGAATCCACGGAAGTTAACTGCATACTAAAGTATAAAACCAAGATTCCAAAAACAAGAAACTCAACAATCTACCACACAATAGAATCCAGAATTGTTAATGAGCAAACAACAGGGAAATGTGACCCATGTTCAGGGGGAAAAAGTCAGTTAATAGAAAATGACTCCAAGTGGGCCCAGATGCTGAATTTAAGAAGGGCTTCAAAGTGGCTTTTATGATCATATTCAAAGAATTAAAGGAAAACATGGTCTTACTGAGGGGACAGAGAGGGAGTCTGTGGAAACTGGAAAACAAAATCCAAATGGAAATTCTATAGTAAGCAAGGTAATAACTAATAGTTCAATTGACAGATTAATAAAATACTAATTTGAAGAATAAGGAAGGGTAAGATTAAAGAAGAATGAACAGTCTTATAGATCTGTGGGACAACACAAAGTAGTTCAACACACATTCAACCGGAGCTCCAGAAGGAAGGGAAGTGAAATAAAAAATGGCAGAAAAATGCAAGTATAATGTAAAAGTAGGTTAAAATCTGAAGTGTGGAAAGGAGTCTGAAACTTTAAACAGGGTATCAGTCCTAAAAAGGGTTAGACATAACACTCATTTATGAAAATAAGATACTTTAAAAAAACCATCTCCCTGTTTTTAGCAGAGAGAAGATTACCAAAATTATAAGTGCACCTCACAGTTTAGTTGATTTAAAATTTAAAATTAGAGTAGTACAACAGTCATCTGTTTACTGTTTCTTGTTACAATGGCTACTGAATTACACTATCTTATGTTTAACTTCAGACATTTGATGTCTACAGTCAGATGGAATACCATTTAAACTCACTGCTCTGAGTCCACGGTTTCTGGATAAGAATTTCCAAATTTAGGGACGCCTGGGTGGCTCAATTGGTTAAGCAGCTGCCTTCGGCTCAGGTCATGATCCCGGCATCCTGTGATCGAGTCCCACATTGGGCTCCTTGATTGGCGGGGAGCCTGCTTCTCCCTCTGCCTCTGCCTGTGCTAGCTCTCTCTCTCTCTCTCTAACAAATAAATAAAATTAAAAAAAAAAAAAAAAAGAATTTCCAAATTTAGAAATCTAGTTCAAGGGAATGGAAGCTTAAACAGACCTCCATTGGGCTTATTTTTATGACAGAATCTACGTTTTCTAAGTCTTCTCTTATTGTTGGTATTAAGTCATCAATCAGCTCATGGGCAGTACAAAAAATAGTCTGGGGGGCGCGTGGGTGGCTTAGTCGTTAAGCATCTGCCTTCAACTCAGGTCATGATCCCAGGGTCCTGGGATCTAGCCCGAATTGGGCTCCCTACTCAGCGGGAAGCCTGCTTCTCCCTCTGCCACTCCCTCTGCTTGTATTCCTGCTCTTGTTGTGTCTGTCAAATAAATAAATAAAAATCTTTAAAAAAAAAATGGTCTGAAGCATAGAGCAGTTAAACCAGATGTAAAACATGAAAAAAAAATAGATAAAAAATGATCTAGTGTAGGTGTTTGATATTGTCCAGCTCCCAAACTGGAAAAGCACCAAATCAAAGCCATTAACAAATGTATACAACGCGTTTGTAGTAGGGGTTTGCAGGGCAGCCTTCTTTACAAAGAGTTTTTGGCACACTATGTGAAGGCCACTAGTGGGTGTTCCAAGTGTATGATGTAGCACAATTTATATTTCGCTCTTCCAATCTGTTTTGTGTAGCATTAAAAAAAAAGATTTTATTTATTTGACAGAGAGAGCACAAGCAAGGGGATCAGTAGAAGGAAAGGGAGAAGCAGGCTTTCCAACGAGGAGGGAGCCAGATATGGGGCTCAATCCCAGAACCCTGGGATCATGACCTGAGCTGAAGGCAGACGCTTAACCATCTGAGCTACCCAGGTGCCCCTTCTTCAGCACTTTTTTTTTTTTTTAAGATTTTATTTATTTATTTATTTGACAGACAGAGATCACAAGTAGGCAGAGAGGCAGGCAGAGAGAGAGGAAGAGAAGCAGGCTCCCCGCTGAGCAGAGAGCCCAATGCAGGGCTCCATCCCAGGACCTTGGGATCATGACCTGAGCTGAAGGCAGAGGCTTTAACCCACTGAGCCACCCAGGAGCCCCTTGTTCTGCAATTTTTTAAAAAAGGCTTTTTGGGGGGATAAAAATCTCTTAATTTTAACATTTCTCAATTTTTTATTCTAAATTTTCCACTCACTGTACCATTCAGTTCTAAGTTTTTATCTGTAATCCTTTCCCACAATTCCTGTATGTAAACATTTGTGGCTACAATTTTTGTAAACTTCATGATCTTAAGGGGAAAAAGGGCCAATTTTCAAATCAGTCTGCTATGCAAAAATCTAGGAATATTAGAAAATTTAATGTTAAATTTTTTTAAGATTTTATTTATTTATTTGACAGAAATCACAAGCAGGCAGAGAGGCAGGCAGAGAGAGAGTAGGAAGCAGGCTCCCTGCTGAGCAGACAGCCTGACGTGGAGCTCGATCTCAGGACCCCGAGATTATGACCTGAGCCGAAGGCAGAGGCTTTAACCCACTAAGCCACCTAGGTGCCCTTAATGTTAAATTTTTTAAAAATTCTTTTTAAATATTTTATTTTAATCTCTACACCAACATGGTACTCAAGATCAAGAGTCACATGCTCTACCAACTGAGCCAGCAAGACACTCCAAATGTTAAATTTTAATACAGAGAAAGAGTCTAACCACATGAGTCTTCAGATTAAAGTTGTTAGTGTTCTTATTTTCTAACATAAAGCTTGTGACCAAGATAAACACTGCAATGTTATAATGAAATAACGTAAACTACAATACTTACTGTTGGTCCTCAATTTAATCTTACTTAAAAACACATGGTTATTATGATGTGTTAAAATTAAACCTGAACGTGTTTTCTCTCAATTATTTTGCTAATCTTGTACTTTTTATTACCAATAAAACCTAAGAAAGGTATAGAGATTTTAAGTGTTAAATCTTCTATTTTTTCATTTAAGACAAAGCATACATGATAACCCCAAACCCAATTATATACACTTAGTCTTATTCAGATGATTATGTTAGTAATTTTGAATTCCTGTCCATTTTTAACTGGCTATAGCCCATCCTGCCACAAGTCCGTTGGCTTTTCACTAAATTTTTGTGACTAAAATTAATTTTAAAGTCTACGATCAGTATGAAATTATACTTAAATTGGGTTAATAAAAATATATGTATATATTGGTTTAAGAAAGACATTATATGCTGGAAAATCAGAAAACCAAAAATGAATATAATTCTATAGCATACCAAAAACTAATTGTAATGGGTTGAACTATATTCAAGTCCTAACCTCTGGTACCTGCAAATGTGATCTTATTTGAAAACTGGGTCTTTGCAGATATAATCAGGTTGAGATAAGGTCAGACTGGATTAGGGTGGGCCCTACATCTGTTGACTCAGCACCTTTGTAGGAGAAAGGAGGAGACTTGGATGCAGAGATAACAGAAGAACGTGGAGCTACTAGGAAAGCCTTGTGAAGATGGAGGGAAGGAATGAAGTGATGGCATCAACAAGCCAAGGGCTACCAAGGATTGCTAGGATCCACCAGAAGCTAAGAGGCAGGATTCTGCTCTAAAGTCTTTAAAGGGACTATGGCTCTGCTGACACCCTAATTTTGGACTTCTAGTCTCCAGAACCATGAAAGTACAAATTTCTGTTGTTTTTAAGCCACTCAGTCTGTGGTGCTTCGCTCTGGCAGCCCTAGGAAATGAATATACTAATGTACATATAACAGTATAGATCTGAACCCAGTTTCTTTTTTTTAAATTGAGGGGAACTTACTTTTCCTTAGATTATATGGTCAACATATTTACACAGTCCCAAGTAACAACTCTAAATTTGTTTAATAAGGGAAATCAAACTTCACATAGAAAAAAGAGTATTATTTTCAGTTTCAGTAGTATTCAAGTCTTAATTACTCAACTAAACTTTTACTTTCTGAATTTATAAAGTGTAAAGAATTCTAAGTTTCCAGGGTACCTGGGTGGTTCAGTCTGTTAAGCGTCTGACTGTTGATTTTGGCTCAGATCGTGATCTTGGGGTCGTGGGATTGAGCCCTGCATCAGGCTCTGTGCTCAGCAGGGAGTTGCTAGAGATTCTCTCCTTCTTCTTCTTCTGCTTTTTATTTTTTTAAAAGATTTTATTTATTTTATAGAGAGTGTGCATGAGCAAGCATAGGGCAGGGGAGAGGGGAAGAGTGAGATAGTATAAGAAACTTTAGCAGACTGTGCTGAGCATGGAGTCTGATGAGGGGCTTGATCTCAACACCATGAAATCACAACCTGAGCCCAAACCAAGAGTTGGACACTTAATCAACTGTGCCACACAGGGATCCCAGATTCTCTCCTTCTCCGTCTACTCCTTGCCCCTGCTTGTGTGCTCAACCTCTAATAAATAAATAAATAAATAAATAAAAATATTAATAAACCTTATTAAAAAATTCTAAGTTTCCAAAATTAGTTTAATTATATACAATTTATAGTTAAGCTTCTTCAAAAATATGACAGTTATAGGAATTCTAAAGAAATTATTATTTTTTTAACAAGTACTTATTGTCTAAGTGCCAGACACTACTAGGCATGAGAATTCAAAGCTACTCAGGGCTCACATCCATTCTGTGTGGAGCAGAGTCTAAAACAAGGTAGACAAAAATGGGACAAGTTCTATGAGGAAGTATGAAGAGAGGGAACTCAGTAAAAGGATCAGCCTAGGGAACCAAGGGAAACTTGATGGAGAAACCAAGATTTGAACAAACTCTTTGACAAGTAGGAATTTCTCAGATGAAAGGGGATGGCAGAAATAGAAGAAAAAGTCCAGGAAACAGGAACAAAAGCAAAGTGGAATTCTGAACAGGTCTGATATATCCAGGGCTGCTAAACATTTTCTTATGGGTAAAGCACAAGGTGGGCAAGACTAGGTATTGAGATGAGCTGGAAAGAGGCTAAAGAATTTAGACTTTGGGTTGAAGCTGATAGGGAACCAACTGCACTTTTTAAACTAAAAGTTCCATGAGGCATAAAGGCCATACAGGAAGCCACTACAGTAGTCCCAGCAAGACATGCAGTAGGTGGGGGTGTGGGGGTGCAGGGGCAGGGGGTGAGGCTGGACTAAGGCAGTGTTAGTGTTAGTGCAACATAGAGAACAAAGTAACTTCCAGAAATGTATTATGTTTTAAAGATTTACTTATTTATTTGAAAGAGAGAGGGAGGGAGAGAACGAGCAAGCACACATACAGGGATAGAGTAGGGGTAGAGGGAGAGGGAGAGAGACTCCCAAGCAGACTCCACACTGGATGTAGAGCCTGACACCAGGCCAATCTCATGACCCTGAGATCACGACCTGAACCAAAACCATGAGTTGGATGCTTAACCGACTGTGCCACCCAGATGCCCCAGAAATGTATTGTTTTAAAAGGGTTTTATGTCTGCAACTCCACTAAAACAAAACAAAACAAAAACAAAAACCTACTAGAACTGGTAAATGAATTCAGTTAAGGTCTCAGGATACCCAATTAATATACAGAAATCTGTTACATTTTTATATGCTAGCCATGAAGTAGCAGAAAGAGAATGTAAGAAAACAATCCAATTTACAATTGCACCAAAAATAATAAAGTACCTAGAAATAAATTTAACCCAGGAGGTGAAAGACCTGTACTCCAAAAACTATAAAACACTGATAAAAGAAACTCAGAGGACACAAACAAATGGAAAGACATAAATATTTTACACTCATGGATTAGAAAAATCAATACTGTTAAAATGTCCATACTACCCAAAGCAATCTACAGATTTAACATAATCTCTATCAAAACACTAATATTTTTATGGAACTAGAACAAATAATAGTAAAACTTGTATGAAACTACACAAGACACTGAATAGCCAAAGCTATCTTGAGATAGAAGAACAAAGCTGGATGTATCAGAATCCCCATTATAAACCTGTAGTAATCAAAACAGTATGACACTGGCACAAAAACAGACACATAGATCGAAAGAACTAAATAGAGATCCCAGAAATAAACCCCTACTTATATGGCCATTTAATCTGCAACAAAGAAAGCAAGACTATGCAATGGGTAAAAGACTTTCTCTTCATTAAGTGGTGCTGGGAACACTGGACAGCTATATACAAAAGAATGAAAGTGGACCACTTTCTTGCACCATACATAAAAATAAACTCAAAATGGATGAAAGATCTAAATGTGTGACCTGAAAACATAAAACTCCTAGAAGAAAACAAGCACTCATTTCTTTGATACTGGCTATAGAAACATTTTTGTAGACATATCTCCTCAGGCAAGGAAAACAAGCAAAATTAAACTTTGGGTCTATACCAAAATAAAAAGCTTTTGCAAACTGAAGGAAACAAACAAGAAAAAGAAGGCTCCCTATTGCCTGGGAGGTATTTGCAAATGATAGATCCAATAAGAGGTTACTATCTGTGACACATAATAAATAAATTTAGGGACCCCTGGGTGGCTCAGTCAGTTAAGCATCTGCCTTTGGCTCAAGTCATGACCCCAGGGTCCTGGAATCGAGTTCTGCATTGGGCTCCTTGCTCAGTGGGGAACCTTCTTCTCCCTCTGCCTACTACGCACCCCCCGCTTGTGCTCTCTCTTTCTGACAAATAAATAAATAAAATCTTTAAAAAAAAACAAAAACATAAAAATCCATATACAACTCAATGCCAAAACCCACAAGTAATCCAATTAAAAAATGGGTAGAGGACATGAATAGACATTTCTCCAAAGACAACATACAGATGTCCAACAGAGCACACGAAAAGATACTCAACATCACTAATCATCAGGGAAACACAAATCAAAACTACAGTGAGATATCACCTTCCACTTAATCAAAGTGGCTAAAATAAGAAACACAAATAACAAGTGCTGGTGAGGATGTAGAGAAAAAGGAACCCTCGTGCTGTTGGTGGGAATGTAAATTGGTCAGACACTATGGAAAATAGTATGGAGGTTCCTCAAAAAATTAAAAATATGATTCTGAATTTCCACTACTGGGTATTTACCTAAGGAATATAAAAACACTAATTTGAAAAGATATACACACTCCGTTTATTACAGCATTATTTACAATAGCCAAATTATGGAAGCAGCCCAAGTGTCCACCAATAGATGAATAAAGAAGATGTAATGTATATATACAATGGAATATTATCTGTTTATAAGAAAGAATGAGATTTTTGCCATTTGTAACAATATGGATGGACCTACAGTGTAATGCTAGATGAAATAAGTCAATGAGAGAAAGACAAATACCACATGATTTCACTCATATGTAGAATTTAAGAAAAAACAAATGAACAACAAAGAAAAAAGAGGACAAACAAAAAACCAAACTTAAATACAGAGAACAAATTGATGCTTGCCATAGGTGAGAATCCCCTGAAGTAGTGTAAGGGGATTAAGAGTACACCTATCTTGGGACGCCTGGGTGGCTCAGTTGGTTAAGCGGCTGCCTTCGGCTCCGGTCATGATCCCAGCGTCCTGGGATCAAGTCCCACATCGGGCTCCTTGCTCGGCGGGGAGCCTGCTTCTCCCTCTGCCTCTGCCTGCCACTCTGTCTGCCTATGCTCGTTCCCTCTCTCTCCCTCTCTCTCTGACAAATAAGTAAATAAAATCTTAAAAAAAAAAAAAAAAAAGGACACCTATCTTGAGGAGTACTAAGTAATGTATAGAATCACTGAATCATTATAATATACACCCAAAACTAATACAACACTGTGTGTTAATTATACTTCAACAAACATAAAACAAAAATATGGAAGGGTTTCATGGTTTAACTAATTTGGGAAACCCTAGAAAACCATTAGATTGCTTCACTGAACAATTTTACAAAGTCTAAATATTCTAACATATTTTGAAAATTTCTAGGAGTATATAATTAAGGATGCAGTCTTTCTCCAACATATCTGACCACTGCACATCCCCCCCTACTTTTTATTTAGAATATCTCATGGGACTAGCATCTCAAAGAATATTCCTTGAAAATACTGTGCAATGAAAATATTTTATTAAGCAACATACCAAAAGTAGAAATTGAAAATAAGTACAAATAATACATTAGTATTATACTACTAGTTAGTATTAGTATTAGTATAAGTACTAATAATACATTAGTAGGGGATGCAGAATAAAAAGGAGGGATCACAGTCCATGGGATTAATTAGGCAAGGTTTCCCACTCAATATACTGCAATTCTGCAGTGGAACTTTAGGCAGTAAGATGAACTAGGGATACATATGCTTAAACCAGTAGAAATCTTTTAAATTCCTGAATGATGTCTTAATTTAAAAATTCTATTACCATAACTTAACAATTAAAAAAAATTTTAATTGCCTGTACTTGGGGGATAAATAATTACTTATATTATTAAGATGATTAGATTTTACAGCCTTTTCAACCTTCATCAGAGCTTCTTGTTCTTATTTATGAATTAAAAAATGCTTCTGGGTTTCATCTGGCTTTTAATGCTTTAGAATTTCACTACAGTCTCAGGTTAAAATCCCATTATCACATAAACTATTATGAACAAGGATTCTATGTAACAAACTTGTTTGCAAATATCCTGTTAGGACTATGGTTTATAATAATGAATTCTATTTTATAAAGAATGGTTTTGTATAACAAATGCTTCCTCTTGATTATCCTCTTAAGATAATCATTCTATATTACCAAAGACCTTAAATGGTATGCTGTTTTCAGTCTAGAATGGAGAGCTAAGAGCTCTGTAATTCTGCTTGGTGATTAAATCCTTTACCTCCCTTGGTCCTTCTCTAGTTCAAACATTCCTACTTGAGAATCTAACTAAGGTCCAGATCACTACAATGTAAAAAGACTAGGACATCATTCACTGATTCATTATAGAGAGCCCATTTCAGAATGTACTTCTGCAAACTGTAAATATAATTTCTACTACTAAATTCTCCATAACAAAATCATGATATTAAATAGAAATTTTTCTTTAATGAAGCAAATATTCTTTTAAAAGCTAAAGAAATAATAATATTAACCCATGTCTTATTTTGTCTCTTTGGGGCTAGTCTATTAAGGGTAAACAGAGTATCTTTATTATTTCAGCCCTTATTTTAAATTTCTGAAAAAAAACCCTGATGTTTTTTAGGACATATTATCCATAGTCCAAAGGAGACATCATTAGATGTTTACATAAGAAGTTTAAAAGTAAATGACTTTTTTTCTTTTAAGATTTTAATTATTTGACAGAGAGAGACACAGCAAGAGAGGGAACACAAGTAGGGGGAGTGGGAGAGGGAGAAGCAGGCTTCCCACTGAGGAGGGAGCCTAACACAGGGCTCGATCCCAGGACCCTGGGATCATGACCTGAGCCAAAGGCGGGTGCTTAACGACTGAGCCACCCAGGCACCCAAAAAGTAAATCACTTTGAGCTATACCAATGAATTATACCTTATACAGGCTAAATGTCCCTTTTTCCTTAATTTCAGTGTGTAAAAGGAAGAGGGGGAAAAACTCAAAATCCTTTCCTTTCAGTCAGTGCTTCTTAAATTGCACACTTTGAACTGTGACTGAATAAGGCATTTTTACTGGGATTATACATAATTTACTGTTTCTAAGGTAATGTGAAGCTGTTATATAGAGATAGTTGTAAAAACTTGAGCGATGAAAATTAGGTGATTAATTTTCTCCATTACTTTGGTCTTCTCTCTACACTGGGTCCCTTAGCTAAGTGCCTGAATCAATCTGCTGAGGTCCAAAAATGGAGACATGGATGCAGAAACCCAAGATTGTTTCTACACAATTGGCTATGTAAGCAAAAGGGCACAAGATAAAAATATCTGATGACTGCTCTGAAAATCACTAGTAAAACTAGAGAAAATATGGCACTCTTTTACAGACTCCTTTACATTTTATTCTTAACTAGAAAAAACAATTAGATATAGATTAATGTTCTTGGGTGCTAACATAATAACGCACAACTAAATTGGTAAAAAAAAAAATGCATCACATCTGAATGTTTCATAAATAGCAGTAAGAGTTTTCTTACCTTCAAAAGTTCAAAGTAATGCAGACAGTGGTAAACAGGCGCTAGAAGTAGCCTGGGTAAAACATACTGAACAGCTTCTTTGAAGCCTTCGCCTATTGACTAAAAAACAAAGTAATTAATTTTTTTTAAGTTTACTTTTCAGACATCATATATCTTGATTTAAAAATTACTGTACCTGTAAGTAGAGTGCTGCTCCAGGCTTTGATAACTGACTAAGGAAACGATCATGAAAACCAGGCCGTAAGATATCTCTAGCGTATGATTCATATGGATCAAATGCCAGTTCCTTAGAAAATAAAGAATGTAAAACATAAATAATTGTTCTCCAAGTTAAAGCTTAAATAACTTACCACTAGAAATACAGAACAATTATAGGCATATCCAAGCTAGCACAATTATGTGCTTCTTTTAAAGCCTCTAACAAAATTACATGGCTATCCATTATGATTTTAATTAAGTTTAATATTCTCCAGTAAGAGAGTAAGTCAGTCAGTTCTTTCTGATGAATAATGATATCCTTATATGTTATGACACCTCTCCTCAAAGGATTCTAGTAGACATTATCAACAAAAGTGGTCATAAGAATGGCAAGACTTTTGGTTTTGGAAAACAAAATTTAGCTGGAACAACAACAAATACAGATATCAACAATGAGGTAAAGCATAAACCTTTGGAATATGGGCGTCCAATATTTGTTTTCATGGTTATTTCTTATTGGTAGACTTTTACTTTCACATTCTTCAAGCCAGAGGTAATGGTTTGTATCATCTAAAATTGTTATAGTTTTCACAAGCAATTAAACAAGAGTTTATCCAAATTGCCCAAAATTCTACTATCATCAATCATAAATGAATTAAACAATTTGAATGGCTAGGTCTAAAAGAGTACAATCTATTCGTTTTGATGATTCCTGAGGAAAAAGAGAATCGGTGTCTTGATTTTAGAAGGAGCCATCCTCTGCCCTATTCCTTGTTAAAAAATAAAACAAAACAAACTTATGAAAACTGCACTCTAGATTCTAGCAAGGGCTCATTTCTAGGATGGGGAATTCTAGAAAGAGAAAGAGGACATCTAGTGGAGGAGTACAGAAGGAAGAGGGACTGACAGCACAAATGACGTTTATGTTCATTACCCTTAATGTAGTTTCTTAGATTTTTTTTTTAAGGAAAGACTGAATAATGACAATGCAAGATCAGAAATCAGAAGACCTGAGTTCTAGTCTTCGTGAAACACAATATGGCATATAAAGTTCTAAGTCATCCTAAATTCCTTGAACTGACTCCTGATTCATTTCCCAATTTCAACTCCTTCAACTACTCTCCCAACTAAAAAGTTCTATAATAATATAACACTGGAAATTGCAGTCCACTCCAGATTTTACAAGAACGGATGGTAACTTTTCAAAAATAATAACAGAAAGGAGTCAGGTCTGAGCACAATAGATGGGAGAGAGGAATAAAAATGTGATCTGATGCTTTTATCATGGGTCTCCTGAACTCTAGAAATCATCTGGTACAGCAAATAATATTTGCCCTCCCCCTCTTTTAATGAACTCTAATTTACTACAGAATTTTTAGGACAACTATATATATGCAAAAAGTAATTACTAGGCTATACAGCAAAGTGGCTTAAGAGCATAACTTTAGGGTCACAGAGACCCAAATTCCCATTCTGATTATACTACTTATTAGTTGTATGAGCTTTGATAAACTAAGCCAGTTTCTTCACTGAAAAATGGATAGTACCTACTTTCAAGGGGTTGTTTTAGGAATTAAATGAGGTTATCATAAGCAAAATGCTTACTATGCATGTACATAGTAAGCACTGAATAAAAGGTCCCCAGTATTATCATTCTAAAATAGGACGTTTCAAAAGAGAAAAAAACTAACTACTAACTAGGAATCCAACCTCTCATCACAGTTTTTTTTTTAAGTTTTTTTAAATTATTGTTTATTTATTTGACAGACAGAGATCATAAGTAGGCAGAGAGGCAGGCAGAGAGAGCAGAGAAGCAGGCTCCTTGCTGAGCAGAGAGCCCAATGTGGGGCTCGATCCCCGGACCCTGGGATCATGACCGGAGCCGAAGGCAGAGGCCCTAACCCACTGAGCCACTCAGGCGCCCCTCTCATCACAGTTTTATTCTTGAGGATAAATACATAGAATTGCAAGTACTTCTAAGAATCCTTGTATAAGTTAACAGATTTCATGATTAGTTTATAGGTTAAAATCAATACTTAAAAGATTCATAAAAATTTGATTATCAATATATGTAATTGTGTATTAATGATTAAAAATGTAGAATATTCTAAACACATAGAAAAATACAGAGAAAAACCTAACATAACTATATTCATCATGTAGCTCAAAATAGTTTAACTTGATCTTATAAACTTGTTTGAGCTTTAAAAAAAAAAAAAAATGAAGATACTATCGTGGTAATTGAACTTCCTGAGCCCCCTTTCACAAGCTTATCTCCTCCCTTACTTACCCCCAAAGGAAATCACTGTCCTGAATTTGAATTTTATCATTTCCATGTATGTTTTTATATAATTACACATGTATCAAGAAATAAGGTAATGTTTTCAAACTTTATATAAATACCATAATGTATTTATTCTTTTGCAATTTGCACTTTACATTCAAAGTTGTGTCCAAGATTTATCCATTTGTATTAATATGGTTTCTTCCATTCATTTATTCTAAACTCTATAACATTCTATTATATAAATATGTATTTTTTGAGATAATTTAGATTTACATGTAGTTTCATGTGTGCACACTACTCAGTTTCCCATCACGGTAACATTTTGCAATAGTACAATATAGTGCAGTATCACAATCTGGCCACTGACACTGATGTAAAGTATGCAGTATTTCTATAATTATGGGGATCTCTCTTGTTGCCTTTTTAATTTTTTTTAAGAAAAACTTTTTTAGGGTTTTATTTTTTTAAAGTAATCTCTACACCTAACATGAGGCTCAAACTCAAAACCCAAGATCAAGTCTCGTGCTCCACTAAGCCAGACAGGTGCCCTACTCTTGCTGCCCTTTTATAATGACACTTCCCTCCCTCCTATCAGCACCCAAATCTGAATTATGCACTTTTTGTTTTGTAGCTCCTGCTTTGGGTGTTGTATCTAAGAATACTTTGCCAAAGCCAAGGTTGTGAAGATTAAGCCATGCTTTCTTCTAAGAGTTTTATAATTTTAGCTCTTACATTAGATCCATTTATGTTTGTATATGGAGGCAAAAAGTTCAAATTCATTCTTTCATGTTTCTCATAGCTTTATAGTGTCTTTTTGTAAACAGAAATTTTTAAATTAACATATAGTACATACCCTCCCCAATGTCCACAACTCAACCACCCTCTCCCTAATCCCCTCCCCCTGGCAACCCTCAGTTTGTTTTGTGAGATTAAGAGTCTCTTATGGTTTGTCTCCCCCCTGATCCCATCTTGTTTCATTTTTTCCTTCCCTACACCCAAACCCCCCACGTTGCCTCTCAAATTCCTCATATAAGGGAGATAATATGATAATTGTCTTTCTCTGATTGACTTATTTTGCTCAGGACAATACCCTCTAGTTCCATCCATGTCATTACAAATGGCAAGAGTTCATTTTTGATGGCTGCATAGTATTCCATTGTATATCTATATATCTATACCACATCTTCTTTATCCATTCATCTGTTGATGGACATCTAGGTTCTTTCCATAGTTTGGCTATTGTAGACACTGCTGCTATAAACATTTGGGTGCATGTGCCCCTTCAGATCACTACATTTGTATCTTTAGGGTAAATACCCAGTAGTGCGATTGCTGGGTTATAAGGCAGCTCTATTTTCAACTTTTTGAGGAATCTCCATGCTTATAAACAGAAGTTTTAGAATTTTAATCTTTCATGGTTTGCACTCTCAATGTTCTTTAAGAAACCCTTCCTATCTCAAAGTCATAAACATATTCTCCTCTGAACTTTTAAATTAAGTTTGCTTCTCAGTTTTGGATTTTTAATCAGTTGAGAACTTGGGTATGACATGAGCTAAGGATGAAATTTTTTCTTTCCACGTGGATAACCAGTTTTGACTCAGCATAATTTTTTAATTCATTTTTTCTTTCTCTCCTGGTTGATAATTGCAATCTCAGTCACATATCATGTGTGTATGTGTGCTTTTTCAGGACACTCTATTCTGTTGCACAGTTTGTTTATATCTATACCAATACCATGCTACTTACTGTGACTACATAATAAATTTTAAAATATGACAAGATACTCTTGTTCTTCCTCAAAATTTTAATTTTTGTCCCTTCATTCTTCCACACGAGTTTTAGGACTAATGTGCTACGCAACGGACTTAGAGATTATTTGGGAGACTAGTATCATTATACTATTGGGTCTTTCCATACATGAACATAATATGTATTTCCACATATTCAGATCTTCTTTATGAACCTAAATTATTTCATGATTTTCTTAAGTGGTCTAGAGTATTTGTTGGGCTTATTCCTGAGTGTCTTATAGTTTCGTGTCTATAGTGAATGGAGTTTTCCCTTTAATGTCATGTACAATGGGTTATAACTGAGCATAGTAATACTATCAATTTTTATGCTAATCTTTTATGTGGCAACTACACTGAACTTGCCTAATAGTTCAAATACTACATAAATCTTGGGTTTGCCATGTTTACATGGTTTTGAACCTCCTACAAGTGGAATTACATAGTATTTTGAATGTCTTTATATGGTTCACCATGTTGCCTTTTTAAAAAAATCGGTTGTTCATTCTTTTTTATTGTCATAGCATTTCACTGTGTGAATATATGACAACTAATTCATTATGAATAAATCTGCTATGAACATTTTTAAGCATGTTTTTTGGTAAACACAGGCACCCATTTTTGTTTTGGTATATGCGCAAGAGTGAAACTGCTGGATCATTTGGTACACTGTACACTTAATTTTAGTAGATAAGCCAAATAGTTTTCTGAAGGGGCTGTACCATTTTATATCCCATCCACCAGCAACTGTTCAATGGTTTTACATTGCATTTCCTTGATGAATAATGATGCTAAACACACCTTTTCTTTCTTCAGGAAATACCTGCTTAGGTCTTCTATTTTCTAAAAAAATACTATGCTGTCTTTAAGTTACTGATTTACATACTCTGGATAGGAGTCTTTCATTGGCTATAGATACTACAAATACTGTCTCACCATCTACAGCTCGCCTTTTCACACTCTTAATTTTGATTATCGATCCAGATGTTCTTAGCTTTAATGAAGTCCAGTTTTCAATATTTTCTTTCATGGTTTTGGTATCTTAAGAAATCTTTCCTTATTTGGGGTGCCTGGGTGGCTCAGTTGGTTAAGTGGCTGCCTTCAGCTCAGGTCATGATCCCAGGGTCCTGGGATCAAGTCCCACATTGGGCTCCCTGCTCAGCAGAGAGCCTGCTTCTCCCTCTCCCTCTGCCTGCCTCTCTGCCTACTTGTGATCTCTCTCTGTCAAATAAATAAATAAAATCTTTAAAAAGCGGCGCCTGAGTGGCTCAGTGGGTTAAAACCTCTGCCTTCGGCTCAGGTCATGATCCCGGGGTCCTGGGATCGAGCCCCACATCGGGCTTTCTGCTCTGCAGTGAGCCTGCTTCCCGCACCCCTCTCTCTGCCTGCTTCTCTGCCTACTTGTGATCTCTCTCTGTCCAATAAATAAATGAAATCTTAAAAAAAAAAAAAAAAGGAAAGCTTTACTTATTCTAAGGTCATGAAGATCTTTTACATTTGCTTTTACAAGTTTTATTATCTTAAACTTTGAACTCACTTTTTTTTTTTTTTTTTAAGATTTCATTTATTTATTGGAGAGAGCGAGACAGACATAGTGAGAGAGAACAGGAGCAGGGAGAAGCAGGCTACCTGCTGAGCAGGAAGCCAATGCGGGACTTGATCCCAGGACTCCAGAACCATGACCTGAGCTGAAGGCAGTTGCTTTACCAACTGAACCACCCTGGGACCCTAAACTCATCTTGAATAAAAGTTCAATTGGGCAGAAAATTCCGTTTTCCCTTAGTACTTGAAGCTACCACTCAACTGTTAGCCTCTTTTGTTAAAGAGAAGCCTTCTGTCATTCTATTTGTAGTTCCTTTTCAAGTACTACTCTCTTTTCTCTCTCATAAATTTTAAGATTTTTCTCTTTATCCTTGATGTTCTATAGTTTCACTATAATGTTTTTGGCTGTATGTTTATTTTTATTAATCCTGTCCAGTATTTGGAATTCATTCTGATCTGGGAACTCATGTCTTCATTTCTGGTAAATTCTCAATTTTTACTTCTTCAAGTATTTCTTCTCCATCATTCTTTAACTGAAACTCCTATTAGATGACATCAAAGCCCTTCAATGCAGCCTTTATTACTCTTAGCTATTCTTTCATATTCTAATTGTGGTTTCTTTGTGTCACATTCAGTCCTCAATTCCTTTTTCCAATTAATTAATTTTCTCCTTGAACTAATTTTAGCAAATATTTACTACATACTGAGTTTTTATTTATATTTAATTCCCAATATCCCTGTTTTTTTGATATTTACCTATTCTTATTTTCTTTCCACCTATTTTTGTTTCAGCACATCTTCTTTATAAATGGATCACAGTTCTTCATTTATCTCTGAGCATCCTAAACTTCTTTTAAACTCTTTGTATGTCTATTGCACAAAATTAATTTCTTTTTTTAAAAAGATTTTATTTATTCATTTGAGAGACAGATCACAAGCAGTCAGGGCGGGGGGCAGACATTAGAATTTGTCACGTATTTTTGAATTCTGTATTATATAGACTTCTTAGGGGGAAGCTTTTAATTTCTGGTTTCCTTTTTTTCTCTCCCATCCACTTATGGTCACTCTTCTAGACCTGAACCTGCTCTGTAAATGATTTTGCGGTCTCAAGCTCTGTAATCATACTGGCTTAATACTGTAGGATAATTTGTTAAGTTTTAAAGTATTTTTGTTATAAGGTAGTGTTTCTTTTTTCCCGACCTCAAGTCCAAACCTTGCAGGGAGGAAGTTGTAGGATTGCTCCAGCATCTTCTTATAATGAGGGTCCTAGAGCAAGAAGTCTTGCTCACTTTCATGGAGCACATTTAGTCTTCATTATCCTCAAGAGCTGAACACCCAACTACCGGAGCTCATTACTTTGAATGTTTACTCTATTTCTGATCTTATTATTGAGCCTAGTTATGTATAGTCCTTTAAAAAATATATACTTTACGACTTCTGTGTGTTTGAAGCAAGAATCAAGGGGCGTCGTGAAGCTTAAGCTTACCATACTATTTAGCGTAAAAATTTTAAATTTTTTGTTTTATAAGCTTAACCTTATGTTTGTGGATTTTAGAGTCAGAACAAGTAAGAGCTAAAAATCTCAGAATGACTACCAATGCTAACTTATTAGGACTAAATCCTCTATCTTAGCATTTGAATACCCAAGGAGAAAGTTACTATTTTTCCACCCCCATAACATTTTATTCATCTAGGTCCTAGACTTGATTTTCCTACTCACTTTACTCCTCCTATTCTAAATAGTAATGTACAGTGTGAAGGTGGTTAGCTAAATATTTTAGGTAGGTTACTTTAATTTTCACAAAATCCTGAGTCCTACTATTGTTATTTCCTACTTTAGAAATACAAATTTAGAGATTGGAGATAAATTGCCCACAGTCACATACAACTAACCAGCAGAACTGAGGCTGGAACACAAGTAGTCTAACCTCAGGTCCAACTTCCGTGGCCGCTTCAATGACAGGGCATTCATGGTTTTTCTTAGCTTTGCTATAGAAGACAAGATGATGGACTGTCAGCTGTAAATGCCTCCCCTCTGTGGGATCTGCTTTTTTATAATGAATGAGAGGCTAGTTTTTGTGGGTTTCATAAGATAACAGAAACAAATGTTGACAATGAGCCTCTGAGGAACGGATAATAAGACCAAGTAGTCAGCAGTCAATATCTATGATTTTAGCTGGAAATAAGAATTAAGATTCTAATTTTAACGCTTTTACACAGACTTTTTTTTTGGGGTGTGTGTGTGTGTGTAATTAAAGTACTTACCTCTGCTAAGTCTTCAAAGCAGCTTCCTACTAAGGGATGGGGGCTACCTTCATCAGTCATTTCCACAGTATCTTCTATATGGCCCAGTAATTTTACACTAAGTTCATGTATATCTACTATACGACTAAATATATTTTCTACATCCTGTTGGGAGGAAAAACAAATTCAGTTAGGTTATAGAATAAAAAACAAATTTTGAGCCAGTAAGTCATTTTATAATCATGAAATTTAACATGGCAAACACAGTGAGAAATTTTAACTTACAAATTCAAGCAAAAGACAATTCAAGAATTCTTTTTGCAAAGGTATACAATTTGCAAATACATTTCTTTAGGGCAATGGTTCTCAAAATAATATACAGTACTTTTAAAAGCAAAAAATTTAGTGAGAAGAATGGCACTGTTTCACATTCCTGTAAATCTCTACCATCTAGCTCCACAGAAGAGAGCTGCATGTAATCTGTTGTGATACACTGTTTTTGATAAAAGCATACAAAGAAAATCCAGCTTTACACAGATAGGTAGAAAAGGGAAGAATATTTTAATAGTCCATTCAAATAACTGTAGATCTTTTTTTTTTTTCAGTAGTTCTTTAATGAGATGTAAGTCATATGCCGTAAATTCATCCTTTTAAAGTGCACTATTCAATGGTTTTCACATATTCAGAGCTGTTCAGTTATCACCACTATCAAATTCCAGAATATCATTATCATCCCAGAGAGAAGGTCTACATCCATTAGCAGCAGTCTCCATTCTTCTTTTCTGCCCTGGGGCTGGCAACCACTAATCTACTTTCTATCTCCACGGATTTGCCTATTCTGGACATTTCATATAAACGAAATAGACAGCCTTTTATGATAGTATACCAAAAGTCAACAAATGGTAGTTTCTTAAATGTTAGTTGCAATGTGGAATCTGAACCCATATCATTTTTGTACTTCTACATTAAAATCCATCGGTCTATATTAAACTCTGAATGGATTCTTTATTGATGTGTGTTTTGTAGCATTATGAATTTGGTCACCTGGAAAGTAGTGGTCCACTGAATTCCACAAATCTTCCAAATGTTAACACATTTAACACATTTCACTACAGAATATTAGAAGACCAAATCCATTATCACCACCGTATCACATACTGGTAGTGTGAGTGGATAAAAATTTTCCAAAATTTTATTCTCATTTGAAAATTCAATTTTTAACACTATCAACAAATACTGTCACTTTCCTTGAAGTGACAGGTTTGTTCATTTTATTCCCCCATTTCACTTATTTTTGAGAAATGTCTGCCAAATGTACAAGTCTGAATAACCACAGGCTGTCAGTCATTCTTTCAGGTAAAGTAGTGTCTCGTGAAGAAAATGGCTTGTTCAGTTAGCAATCCAGTCATACAGTGCTTTCCTTCAAAGCAACCACCGCTACTTTGATATGTGGTAGAAATGCTTATGTGTGCTTCCTAACTGTCTCAGCTCTTCTCTTCTTACCTGGGCCTTCTCGGGACATGCCAAGCTCTTATTCTACCAGTAGTGACAAAAAAATCCATGAGTCCATATGTACTGCCCTTTTATTTTGTTTCTTCATTCTATTCGTCTATCATCTCATTTTTATTACAAATATACATACATGCAAGAATGCTCAATACAACGCCTAGTGACTTCTGTAAGATTTTCTGTAGGTTAGATTCCTGGATAGACTTCTACCACGGGGTTATGTATTTAAAATGTCAGCGGATAGCTTTTTGGAGAGTCCACTGGTTTACCTTCCCACAAGTAGCATATGGGAGTAACAGTCTAACCAAAGCCTCACAAAACCAAATACTGTCAATTTTAATTTATTTTTAAGATCTTATTTATTTATTTGACAAACAGAGAGAGAGAGAGAGACAGTGAGAAAGGGAATACAAATAGAGGGAGTGGGAGAGGAAGAAGCAGGCTTCCCACTGACCAGGGAGCCTGATGCAAGGCTTGATCCCAAGGACCCTGGGATCATGACCTGAGCTGAAGGCAGACATTTAATGACTGAGCCACCCAGGTGCCCCAAATACTGTCAATTTTAACTTTTAGAAAAATGCCTAGGTAATTGAAAAACAAGAACTAATTACAATTATTCAGTTACTATTTTTATTTGATTATTTTTAGTAGCGACTTTTTTTAATCAAATCAACATTGAGGCATGATTCATATCTAATAAGAAAAATCTATTTTGATGTGCTTCTGGATAGATTTTATGTAGTTATTCACTCTCGTAACTATCACCATAGTCAAGATAAAAAACAGTCTTATTACCTTAAGAAGTTTCCTTATGCCCCACCCCCAATAATCACCACTATTGCCCCCAGGAAACTAGTGATCTGCTTTCTGTCACTCTAGATAAGAATTCTAGAATATTAAAAAAATGGAATCATATATAATCTTATTTGTCTAGTTTCTTTGCTAATGTTTTTGAGATGCATCCTTACTGTTGCTTTTTTTTTTTTTTTAAGATTTTATTTGTCAGAGAGAGAGAGAACACGAGCACAAACAATGGGAGAGGCAGGCAGAGGGAGAGGCAGGGTCCCCGCTGAGCACGGAGCCTGACACGGGACTTGATCCCAGGACCCTGGGATCACGACCCGAGCCAAAGGCAGATACTTAACTGACAGAGCTACCCAGGTGTCCCCTTACTGTTGCTTTTATAACTACTTCATTCCTTTTAATTCTGAGTAGTCTTCTTTTGTATGGATTTACCACAATTTGTGTATTCATTTACCTGCTGATGGATATTTGGGTTGTTTCAAGTCTGGGGCCATTATAAATAAAGCTGCCATGAACACTCACGAACAAGTTTTGTGTGGACATGTTTTCATTTCTTCTGAGTAAAAACCCAGCAGTGGAATTGCTGGTAGTACGGCTAGTTTATATTTAATGTTACACAAAACAGCCAAACTCTTTTTCTAAGTATTTGTACTAGGCAATATTCCCACAAGCAGTTGCTCCACATTCTTTTCAGCATTTGGTATTATCAGTCTTTTTAATTACAGCCTTTCTGTCTATTGAGTCTGTAGTAGTATCTCATTGTGGTCTTAATTTGCATTTCCATAGGATACTGATGTTGAGCATCTTTCAATGTGTTTTTTGGCTACTGGTATAGCTAGTTTCATAAAATCTGTGAGTTTTTTTACCCACTTAAAAATATCAGGCTGGGGCGCCTGGGTGGCTCAGTGGGTTAAAGCCTCTGCCTTCGGCTCAGGTCATGATCCCAGGGTCCTGGGATGGAGCCCCACATCAGGCTCTCTGCTCAGCAGGAAGCCTGCTCCCCTACCCCTTCTCTCTGCCTGCCTCTCTGCCTACTTTTGATCTCTGTCAAATAAATAAATAAAATCTTTAAAAAAAATATCAGGCTGTTATTCCAATTATTGAATTGTAAAAGTTCCTTATATATTCTGGATTCAAGTCCTTTGTCAGGTATATGTATTCCATTCAGTGGCTTTTTATTTTTATGGCAGTGTCTTTAGAAGAGCAAAAGTTTTTCATTTTATTGAAGTCCAATTCATTAATTTTTTATTATGGTTCTTGATTTTTGTGTCTTAAGAGATTTTTTTTTTTAAGATTTTATTTATTTATTGGACAGAGAGAGATCAAGGAGGAAGCAGGCTCCCTGCCAAGCAGAGAGCTTGATGTGGGGCTTGATCCCAGGACCCTGAGATCATGACCTGAGCCAAAGGCAGAGGCTTAACCCACTGAGCCACCCAGGTGCCCGTGTCTTAAGAGATCTTAACCTATTCTTTACTCCTTTCTATTTTATTAATTTAAAAAATATTTTATTTATTTATTTATTTGTCAGAGAGAGAGAGAGAGAGAGAGAGAGAGAGCATAAGAAGGGGGAGCAGCAGGCAGAGAGAGAAGCAGGCTCCCCACTGACCAAGGAGCCCAATGCAGGACTCGATCCCAGGATCATGACCTGAGCCAAAGGCAGATGCTTAACTAACCAAGCCACCCTAGCATCCCCTACACCTTTACTTTATTTTATTTTAATTTTTAGAGATTTTATTTATTTATTTGTTAGAGAGAGAGAGAGAGAGAGAGAGCGCGCGCACAGGCAGAGTGGCAGGCAGAGGCAGAGGGAGAAGCAGGCTCCCTGCTGAGCAAGGAGCCCAATGTGGGACTCGAACCCAGGATGCTGGGATCATGACCTGAGCCGAAGGCAGCTACTTAACCAACTGAGCCACCCAGGCGTCCCTCCCCTACACCTTTATTTTAAAAAAATTTCATTTTTAAGTAATCTCTCTACCCAATGTGGGGCTTGAACCCTGAGATCAAGAGTCACACTATCCACTTATTGAGCCAGCCAGGTGTTGCTTTGTTCCTCTATTTTTAAAAACAACTTTGTGAAGGTAAAATTCACAGAAAATGTAACTCATCCATTTAAAATGAACAATTCAATGTTTTTTTTCACTCTAAAGATTTGTGCAAATCATAAACTACTCCTGTAACTTCTAATGACCATCCATTGCCATGCCTTGAGCCCCAGTCTCAGCTTCTGTAGTAAGCACTACTTTTCCAACAGTGATCCATGGCTAGACTTCTAGGAATTACTAGATGTAACCCCCTTAGATGATCTCAGCTGTTTTCACCACTCAGCGCATTTCCCCAGGATTCAGTTAGGTTGGTTTGATTACTACTATAAGATCAGTGATCCCTTCTCTAATTCTCAACATTACTGGCTCTTTCTTTTTGCTCCCCAAAATATTGTTGTCACACTCTACTATGGTAATTACCATACTATATTGTCATTTAATATTCAAGTTTACATTTCGGTCTTGACTAGACTCTCAACTGAGGGAAGGAATGGTCTTATTCATCTCTGAATACCTGCTGCTAAGTACTATATGATGCCTAACAACATATACAGGCAGCACTGATGAAGTATTAGTTGAATGACTTAAATGAGTCAAATTAAACAAAAATAAATCTTCCACCTTAACAAGAAGCCTTATTCCTTGGAGTACACAGAAGATTCTTTAAGTTTATTTGCATTTACAATTCAGTCTAATTTATAATTTGTCCTCTAATTTTTGATGTTGAATTTACTGAACCTGTTGTAGCAACTCTGAGATCAGGCACTATGAATTAAATCCCACAACCTAAAAAAAACTGACTAGTTAGCAATCATGAACTACACAAATTAAAATCTGAGTGGTCATATAACATAGCAACACATGCAATGATATACGTGTACACAACAATACTTACATTAGCTGAAAACAATTTTGAATTGGAGACAAAGGGCTCTCTAAAAACTTTTATAATTAAATTTAGTTCCCTTATGTACTGTCGAATTTCTGCCATAAATGCTTTTACCAAATCATAGTAAGTTTGCTCTCCTGAGGTGGAAGGCTCTTCATCAGTTAAAGATAATATATTTATATCTTCTACATCTTGATGAAACATGTCCATTAATACCTAGAGAGTCAGACAGATAAAACAAGTACAATAAAATATGAACCTATAGTTGGAGTTAAGCATCCTAAGTTGCTCTTTGAATACAGTTCTTAAGTGATAAAAAGCAGATACACAATAATCTCTTCTTGGCTCTATTGCTACTGCCTCCTCCATATCTTCTCTAAAACAGAATTCTCCATCTAATATCACAAACTGCCTCCTCCAAGTCCTCTATTAATACTAGTTTCTGTCTCTCTCTTGTTAATCTATTACTTCAAATTTGTTTCCAAATTCTGTTAGATTTCTCTCTGACTTAGTTTCCTCTGTTTCATACCCTTGCCATTACCACCTCATTCCAGGGCCTCACCACCCTGTCTCTGAATAATTCACAGTCTGTTAACTGGCCTCCTTGATTACAACTGTTGGAGACCGATCAAAACTAGTCCTTATTATTACTGAAGAAGTCTACTATTCAAAGAAGAAGTCTACTATTATTACTCTTGCTAAACCTCATCTTTCCACTTCTGTAAATTTCGACATCATTATCTCCACAACACAATTAAGTTAATATTTTATCTTGGGTTACTTTCTGCTTGTTTTACAAACAGAAGTTTCCTGTCATCAACTCTGGTGCCTTTTTTTCCCCTTAAGATTTTATTTATTTATTTGAGAGAGAGAGAACATGAGCAGGTAGAGGAGCAGAGGAAAGTGAGAAGGAAGCTTCCTGCCGAGCAGGGAGCTGGGCATATGGCTTGATCCCAGGACCCCAGGATCATGACCTGAGCAAAAGGTACATTCCTAATGGACTTGGCCACCCAGGTGTCTCCCTGGAGTCTTGTTTTATACTTCTCTTGCATCTCCTCCCTGTGTGAGCTCATGGTATGTACTCAGGAATATTTTACTTATCTAATTTGTTTAAAAGTATCAAATATTTTACATACATAACTATTTTAAAAACCAAATAATTCATTTAAAAATATCAATACATTTGAAATCCTTCCTCAGATTAGGTGGTATGTTCACAATCTGTATGTTCACATTCTGAAAGAATACTAGAACATAATTAAGTGGACTTAGTAATCAGAGAGAATAGTCCAAACCAGTAAGAGTATAGTGAGAAAAAAAAAGGATTGAAATGCCTCACCAGAAAATATTTTCTTTTCTACAAAATCATTTTTAGAAAATGAAAATATCAAGGCAATCTAGTAAATAACTAAAAGCTTTAGACTCAGATCTAGAGTTTGAGTCTAGGCTTTGAAACTTCTAAGAAATCCTGGACCAATTTCTTTATCTCTCTGAACTTCAGTTTCCCTTTTATAAGAGCATCTACCTTAGAGGGGTACCATAAAGACCAAATGAGATAAATTTCATATATGCTCAACTTTCAATAGCTGTTTGCTTTTTTTTTTTTAAGATTTTATTTATTTATTTGACAGACAGAGGTCACAGGTAGGCAGGGAAGCAGGCAGAGAGAGAGGAGGAAGCAGGCTCCTGCTTCCTGCTGAGCAGAGAGTCCAATGTGGGGCTCGATCCTAGGACCCTGGGATCATGACCTGAGCCGAAGGCAGAGGCTTTAACCCACTGAGCCACCCAGGTACCCCTATATAACTGTTTGCTCTTAACATTATAATAAAGCCATACAAGTAGTATCTATAGATAGTTAAGTATTGAAAAAAAAAACTCAAGAGTTTAGTATTTTTCTTAAAAGATTTTATTTATTTGACAGACAGAGATCACAAGTAGGCAGAGAGGCAGGCAGAGAGAAAGGAGGAAGCAGGCTCCCTGCCGAGCAGAGAGCCCGATGCGGGACTCGATCCCAGGATCCCGGGACCATGACCTGAGCCATGGCAGAGGCTTTAACCCACTGAGCCACCCAGGCACCCAAGAGTTTAGTATTTTTACATTTTCAAAATTTGTTTTAAAAAACCCATAATCTTCTAAGTGTCCTGATCAAAATGATTTAAAGAATTTCACTAATAAGAGATTATTACTAGTTTTAACCCTACTTGCAGGAACACATGAAAGAAAAACTACCTGACATGTTTAAACAGTTTAGTACTATACATACATATATAGAATATTCTATTTCCATGAAGTGTTAGGGTTATCTTGAGTACTTGCTATTAGGTTACTGGAAATATACCCTAACATGTAACATATAATTTTATTGTCTGAATAGTATGTTAGTATTCAATAAATCAGGAATAAAAATTTAAGAACAAAACATAGAGATCAGTATCTTACCTTATCAGCACACATTGCCACTTTAATATCCTGTTTTGTAATTTCATAATGCCGTATATTTCGTACGTAATTCCCCACCAGCTTTAAAATGTCTGCAGAAATGTATTCTAATACTGCTACTATGTAAACAGAAACCTGGTGGTCAATTTTATAACCTAGGACCTCCTGAAAAATTAAAAGAAAAACATGTTTAAAAATCATATACTACAAATTTGACACACTGATTAAAAATTTTT